>JABSTR010003363.1:0-87448 GCA_013339765.2 Haemaphysalis longicornis | reverse complement strand
ACCTTCCAGCTCGCGCGGCGTTCGATATACGCAATGTCGGGAAAAATACGGTTCGATATAAACGTACGAATTCCTATACTTTTACACAGAATTTTCAAGGGGATAATTTATGAGTTCGATATAGACAATAATTCGATATAGCCGTGTTCGATATATCCGTGTTAGACTGTATATATATATATGATTAGGAAATGAGGGACTCGTTAGGAAATACAGAAAGAAATGCGGGCAGTCTACAACGCCAAAGAAGGCATAGGGGAATGGTTGGACTGTATTTTTTTTTTACCGTTAGTGAAAATATATATATATTTTTCATATTAATTGAAGCGAGAAAGAAAGAAAAGAAAGAAAAACACGCGCCCAGAGTGGGGACCGAAACGCGTGGGTTCGGACCGAAAGGCGTGGGTTCGGTCCCCACTCTGGGCGCGTGTTTTTCTTTCTTCTTTCTTTCTCGCTTCATTAATATGAAAAAAAAAAAATATACATTTCACTAACGGTAAAATAAAAATAGCAGTCCAACCATTCCCCTATGCCTTCTTTGGCGTTGTAGACTGCCCGCATTTCTTTCTGTATATATATATATATATATATATATATATATATATATATATTTAGAGTTGATGACATGGTTGACTCACCATTAAAAACAAAACCTGTGGTGTACTAACGTGACCAGATAAAGAATGGTCCTCCAGTCGAAGCGTCAGTGAACCACTGTTTTTGTTTTTCATCGTTAGTCAACCATTTTCTTAACTATTTCTTCTGGCTCCTCGAAAATTGTTGATCGACTGCACACACACACACACATATATAATATATATATGTATATGTATATAACACAGAAATAAGGGTTGGCAGCCACGAAAACCTCGGAAAGAAAAGTGGTGGTTGTGGTAGGTCATTGAAACACATAAAGAATTTGGAAAGAAAGAAAGAAGGCGGAGAAAAAATGCCCGCCAGGTGGGATCCGAACCCACGACCTCCAGAATACCGGTCTGGAGCGATCACCACTACCCTGTAGCAGGGGCGATTTTTCCCCCCGCTTTCTGGGGTATTTATGTCAATGTCATTTTTTTCCTGTGCTTGGGGGTGGTAGCCAGCGCCACTCTGACTTCTCGGGGTGAATGGAACCTTCTTTTTAATCCCCGTGCCGTGACTAGAGTGTCTACGACATGTCGAGTGTGGTCAACCAGCGTTAAACCCTCTTAAGCCCCCTATAGCACAAAGACTGCCAGAACAGAGGCCCTCGCTATGCATGTAGCGAATCAGAACAGGAAATGAGGGGCTCGTAGAAATAACACAGACATAAGGGTTGGCAGCCAAGAAAACCTCGGAAAGCAAAGGGGCGGTTGTGGTAGGTCATTGAAACGCATAGAGAATTTGGAAAGAAAGAAAGAAAGCGGAGAAACAATGCCCGCCAGGTGGGATCCGAACCCACGACCTCCAGAATACCGGTCTGGTGCGATAACCACTACGCTACCGGCGGGGCGATTCCCCCCTCCCCCCCATTTCTGGGGTATTTATGTCAATGTAATTTTTTCCTGGGCTTGGGGGTGGTAGCCAGTGCCACTGTGACTTCTCGTGGTGAAGGGGACCTTCTTTTTATTCCCCTTGCCGTGACGCGAGGGTCTACAACATGTCAAGTGTGCTCAAACAGCGTTAAACCCTCTTAAGCTCCCTGTGGCACCAAGACTGCCAGAACAGAGGCCCTCGCTGGAGGTCGTGGTTCGGATCGCCCACCTGGCGGGCATTTTTCCTCCGCTTTCTTTCTTTCTTTCCAAATTCTTTATCTGTTTCAATGACCTACCTCAACTACCCCTTTGGTTTCCGAGGTTTTCTTGGCTACCAACCCTTATTTCTGTGTTATTTCTACGAGCCCCTCATTTCCTATTCTGATTCGCTACATGTATAGCGAGAGCCTCTGTTCTGGCAGTCTTGGTGCCATAGGGAGCTTAAGAAGGTTTAACGCTGATTGACCACACTCGACATGTCGTAGACACTCGAGTCACGGCGTGGGGATTAAAAAGAAGATCCCCTTCACCCCGAGAAGTCAGAGTGGCGCTGGCTACCACCCCCAAGCACAGGAATAAATTGCATTGACATAAATACCCAGAAAGCGGGGGGGGGGGGAAATCGCCCCGCCGGTAGAGTAGTGGTTAGCGCACCAGACCAGTATTCTGGAGGTCGTGGGTTCGGATCCCACCTGGCGGGCATTTGTTCTCCGCTTTCTTTCTTTGTTTCAAAATTCTTTATCTGTTTCATTGACCTACCACAACCACCCCTTTGCTTTCCAAAGTTTTCGTGGCTGCCAACCCTTATTTCTGTGCTATTTCTACGAGCCCCTCATTTTCTTTTCTGATTCGCTATATATATATATATATATATATATATATAAAAGTAAAGAGTCGGATACACAGCGAGAACAATTACAAACAAGGTTTACTTACGTAGCGGCAACGGGACTTGCCTTCATCAGAGTACAGTTACATGATTTTGCTGTCGCAAACATTTGGAACACATTTCTTATATAGCTTTGCAGAAAACTGTGAGAAGGAGCGGAAAATGTTTGGGAAATGGAGAGTATGCATACAGTCGGGCTACGCCTATGTTACAACAACAACAAACCAAAAGGAAAAAATAATAATAAAGGCGAGGGAGGGCGAGAGAGAAAGGGGTCGTGTTAACAAAGAAGCGTTGAAGGTTGCACCAGGACGGGTCAATGTATGCCGCGTGGGCTGCAAGTTCAGACAATGCGGGAAACTGGACAACCGCGGTTTCAAAAGAAAGGGAAGAGTATACAGTAAGGTATTCAGTGGCTGGGGAGACTGGTTGGGGCGGAAGCGAAGATGGGTGTGCCCCCCGCGGATGAAGAGAATAGATACGGGGCACAAAAGTTCATTTCACAGAAGATAGCAACTGAACAGGAAATAGGTAGGGTCACAAAGGGTTAAACATTCTTACGTGCTGGTGAGAACGAGGCCTCCTAACCCAGGACAAATGGCATTGTTGAGCCGCATTAGGCTAATAAAGCTGCTGTATTAGGAGAGTTTCTGCGAATTCTGATGGGAAACTCAAGGATGGGATTAATGAACATAGTTATAAAAATTATGAAGCCGGCAATTTCAATCGATGGATAAGCACGTTAGGTTTCCGTAACTTTCATTAATCCCAAGTGTGGCTGACCCAATCTTATAAATGAGATAAGATTCCCAAACCTCGCGGTCATAGTGCGTTTTGAAGGCGGATTCTAAAATCGTTGCTTTAAGATGTTCAAATGCATGCCCGGGACTGTTCACATGTCTTGACAAGGGCAAAAAAGGGCAGCTTTTGCATGATAGCGGTAATGTTTGATCTGTATTCGGAAGGGCGTTTCAGTTTGGCCGATATATTGTTGCCTACAAACAGTGCACTCTAGAAGATATACGACATTAGCGGAGTAATGGTTAAAGTTACCTTTTATATTTACGTAGTAGTGTGAAGCCGTGCTGGTGGCGCGCCCTTGTAGTGGTCATGTGTGGGCATACTTTACATCGAGGTTTATAACAGGGCATGCTGCCAGTAGTTGCCGGTCGGTTGATACGAGAGTTAGTAAGAAAGACACCTAAATTCATATTACGCCGGCAGACAACGCGTGGTGGTTTGGTGAATATGCTTTTTAAGCGGTCACATTGCATTATGATATTGTCAGGTTTTTTTATTACGGTTGACAGTCTTGGAGCGGAGCGTGAGTGGGTTAAAACTAAGTTAGTTTGCGGGTTCCCGTTCGGGGCTTTTTTCTTACAGATTACGTTACGGTTTAATTGGTTGGCTCGCACAATAGCGTCGTCGATAACTTTTTCCGGGTATTTTTATTCAGGAGGGCGGTGTCGAGTTCTCGACAGTTTGAGTCAAAGTCGGCTTGGTTTGAGCATATTCTCCCAAATCGGTAGGCTTGACTGTAAGGTATTGCTGTCTTGCAGTGTCTGACATGTCTTCTTCGGAAGTGCAAATACTGCCGCGTGTCTGTCGGTTTTCTATACAGCTTATTTTGAAGCTTACCTTGGAAGGTAGTAACGGTGACGTCCAGAAAGTTTACACTTTGTTCCTAATAGGAATGAGCAAGGTAAATACTAGCATGGGCTAAGGTAAATGCCTCAATGAAGGTGAGGAGCTCTGCCTCACCGTGTTGCCAGAACATGAATTTGTCATCAGTATACCTTTTAGAGTACATTGGCTTTAAATTTTGGGTGTCAAGAAAGTTTGATTCGAGGTGAGTCATAAAGATATTGGCGTACTTAGGTCTGATTCGAGTTCCAATTGACGTTCCGTTGACTTGCACGTAATGAACTCCGTCGAACTCAAAATTGTTAAGTTCAAGACTAAGCCTAAGGAAGGTTTGGAGAGCAGAAGAATCGATAGGTTTGTCGCACGATGACTGCTCATACGCAAGGGATACAGCGGCGATGCCATCTTCATGGGGGATGTTAGTATACAGTGACGCAACATCGAGGGTGACTAGAAGGCAGTTATCAGGAATTTCAATTTTTGAGATGTCTGAGAGAAAGTCATTGGTATCCTTAATGAAGGAGGGAAAGCTGGGCGGAATGTCGCAAATGAGATTATCCACATAGCGCGAGAGGTTTTCGGTAATGGTGCCAATGCCAGAAACATTGGGGCGCCCTGGGTTGTTCACCTTGAGAATCTTTGGGAGAAGATAGAATTTACCTGCTACTGGGCTTAAGGGGATCAGGGAACGAGCCGTGGTTTCATTTATTGTTTTATTTTTAACAAGCTCAGCAAGTTTATCTTTGACAATTTGCTTATAGTCTTGAGTGGGATCATTGGGTAGTGCTTTATAGAACGTCGATACTGATAGTTGCTTATTGGCCTCGTTAACATAGTCGGTTTTGTCAAGGATTACGATGGCGCCTCCCTTGTCGGCAGGTTTAATAATTATGCCGGGACAGCTTGCGAGTTCCTCTAGGGCTTTCTTTTAGTTGGTAGTCATGTTGTGGTGGAAAGAAATTTGTGTTTGGTATGCTTTTCAACATCGCGTTGGACAGCTTTGATGTATATGTCGAGGCAACTATCACGCTGTGTGGGAGGGGTCCAGTGATTATAGCTAGGTAGGGTTCTGCGGGCTTCTTCCGCCGCGGGGTGATCGTAGAAGTATTCTCGTAGCCTCATGTTTCTGGCGAAGTTATCTAAGTCCTTAAGAGTTGAATTTCATCAAAACCACCAGTAGCCGGGCAAACGTTAAGCCCTTTCACAAGACGTTCATCTGATCTGGGGAGAGGGTTATACTTGAAAGGTTCATTACATTCCCGGTAAGGTTTTCTTTTGTGACGGCAGGAGAGGGAAAATTATTAGTACAGGGGTTAACTGAACTGTTTGGGGTGCAGTAGTCGAAGCACTTATTAGAGACGTAGTGACATTATCGGTCGTATTGCCAGAGTGGGGGCAGTTACTAGTGCCGGAGCTTGTTAGGTTCTTACGGGTGTGGCCAGTGTTAGAAATCATATCTCGGTTAAAATATCGCTCTTTTGTTCGGGATATGGCGGAGGCCGCCTTAGATTCGTAGTTGCTTGAAAGGTTCAACTCACTTTTGTTTAGTTCCTGACTAAGTAGTTCCTCTTTCTTTCGGAGAGAATGGACCGTAGTTTCGTAGTGATTGAGGATTATTTCAGTTAATTGTAAAGATGCTTTATCCAGTACCTGTTTCCACTTATTCATGTTGGACGGGGAGAGTTCGGTAGTAGCAGGTTTTATTGTAATCCTAAGACCCCTGGGAGTGACCGCGGCAGTCAAGTACTGTGCAAAAGCGGAAACGTGCAATTCGGAACGTATGCGCTTTTCGGTGAGTTTTCTTAGCTTTAAAAACTGTCTTGAAACGGGGAAAGAGGCCGTGTTTTCTGTTTTTTTTGTTGTAGTCAGTGGCTGCTATGTTGATTCTTTCGAAGGTTGTAAGGGCATGGGGCACGGAGGGCTGGATTTCGGACCCCGGAAGGTCCGGCGGAAGCGCTGCTGTTGGCTTTCGTGGGCTCGGCGGTCACTGAAGATGCGGAGGTAGGGCGTGGCATGCTGTTGGTGTGGCGCTGGTCAGGGAGCTTCGTAGTGTCGCCGCGAGCGTTCCCTCGGGGCGTTGTAGCCGCTGCAGGTTTGACAGTTGGGGTTGGCATGTCGCTGGCGTGACACTCGTCCGTGGACTTCGGGTTTGGGGTGCTGGCGCTCGCCCGGGGCGCCGTGGTGTGGCCTTGCTGGCCAGCCACATTCGTGCACTCTGCTTCATGCAACAGCGCTGCAATCCTCTGGGCTAACGCGACTTCGCATGCACCGCCGCTCCAGTTGCAGCCCCGGCTATCTTGCCAAATGACAGCGACTTTCCACCACTGCCTCGAATTCTATCCAGTGTAAGAACCCCGGAGCAGTGTCGTGCCAGCAGCCCACCACCACCGCCCCCCAGATCCACCGCAACCACGGCGCCCCGGGCGAGCGCCAGCACACCAAACCCGTCATGGTGAAACCTTGAACGCTGCTTTGTTAACACGACCCCTTTCTCTCTCGCGCTCGCCCTCCCTCCCTCCCCCTTTATTATTATTTTTTTCCTTTTGGTTTGTTGTTGTTGTAACATAGGCGTACCCCGACTGTATGCATACTCTCCATTTCCGAAACATTTTCCGCTCCTTCTCACAGTTTTCTGCAAAGCTATATAAGAAATGTGTTCCAAATGTTTGCGACAGCAAAATCATGTAACTGTACTCTGATGAAGCCAAGTCCCGTTGCCGCTACGTAAGTTAACCTTGTTGGTTATTGTTCTTGCGGTGTATCCGACTCTTTATTTATATTGTTTCTGCGCGCTTTGTGAGTTTTTTCTTTCTCTAGATTTATATATATATATATATATATATATATATATATATATATATATATAGGTCTATTCTCACGAAGCCAATGTGGCACAGTTGTGTTGATGAAAAACAAGTTTATTGTAGGGAAGTTCTGCTCCCCTAACAACTCCCCTAACACATCGCCTGTGCAAGGGCGATCAAGCTGAAGGCACGAACCAGCTTTTCAGATTTCCGGATGGGGAGCTATCGGCTTGTAGCGATGCAATCTTCATGTTGCGTGCTTCTCAAAAACGCTAGCGCATACGGTACACAAAAAAACTGCATGAGTTGTGCCCACTTTGCTGTGAATCCTCTAGTCGTCTCCGCGGGCGACTCAAAGACAGCGGTAACGTTAAGAGACTGAAAACAAGCTTGCCGGGTGAGAAAACAAACTAGCGCACAGAAAATTACTTTTCAAAATAACAAATAAAAGGCACTTAGCGCTGGCCGTGTAGTTAGGCAAAAGTTACCCAATAGACTATCACGGTGGCAGATTGGATGCTGAGAGACGCGTTTAAAAAGAAAGGCCAATTACCTGATGGAACGACAAAATGAATTTTTGTGGGCAAAGAATTGACTCTTGCCGAGCTGGGGAGGAGCGGTTAGATATGGATGGGAGAGGGTTTGTTCCTGGAGTGGACCTAGTGAGCTGTTATTGTACTTGTTGTAATGATGTTGTAACGTTGTTGTAATGACAACAATGACGCAGATAAATATTATTAGTATTGTAATAATATTATTGTTAATGTATTATTTGATTGATATTATATAATATTATTATAGTATTAAAAATATTTTTATTCCCAGGGAGTGTTATTTCAATACGAAAACGACACTTCTGCTTTCAAAGCATATATCTTAGATTAATGCCATCACTGCTCTGCGATTATGCAAATCTGCCCGCCGACTTCACCGGGCCAAGTCGCGCAGGCCACTAAAGGCTTTGATAGGTCCGTCTGGTGTATCTGTATTGTTCATGTGCAATAAACATATTTTTATCATTATTGGGCTCCGTCTTGTTCCAAGATGGCACCCAGTACGAACGTCTGTATATTGTGCTCCGTTGTTTTCTATGGAAAACAGAAGTATTTTCGGTGCATATTGTGCAAACAACGTGCGCACTGCAAATGTATTCAGTTGCCGGACGTAGAGTTTTAAGATGTGAAGACCGTTGAGTGGCACTTCCAGTGTAATCTTGTGTAATCTTGTGCTTGTGTTCGGTGTCGGAGGCGGCGAGTACACCTAGTGACTCCGTACAAGAGAGCCTGCCGGGCACGCAACCACCCGATCCTCAGAGCAGCACTGCTCGACCAGGCGACCTTAGAGGGGACGCTGCCGACATCCACCAAATGCTGCTCTACGCTCTCTAGGGCCTTTTATTCCTAACGGACGAGGTGGCAATGCTACGAGAGGCGCACGACCACCTGAGTAAGAAGCACGCGCGTGCTTTCCCCCAGCAGGCAGGCATAATTGCTTCACTGCAGGCGGAGGATCGCAGCCTTCGAGGGGAGCGGCTCCCGTGGTTACCGCAGGCCGGTCCCTTGCCTCCTGAGCTGCCTGCCCGGCCTCCCCCCCTTCCGACACCTAAGCTTAATGCGACGCTGGTGACCCCTTGCACGCAGCGAGGGAACCTTTCATCCTTTGCCGCTGTTGTGGCGAACATAAACGCAAAGTATACGGTTTCAGCAAACGAGCAGCTGACATCAGCCTCTTCTGAGGCTTGCCTTTTGGTAAATGATGCATCCGGCGAGCCACCTCGCAACGACTCGGCCCAGTCAAACAAACGCAGAGAGAGTGCGGTGTGTGTGGATGCGTCAGATGCGTGTAGCATCTCCGTCGTCCGTCGATCTAAGCGTCCAAGACACGTGTTCGTGTCGAAGCTGTCACCGTGCACGACTTCAGCTCAACTGACCGATCACCTATCGGCGGTATATGTCGTACCTTTGGCTTGTCAGCGGCTGAAAACAGGGGTACAGCTCATATTATTCCTTCTGTGTTACTGTCAATAAGGGCTCCTTCCAACATTTGGGAGATCCTTTGTTCTGGCCGAAGGGCCGCCCTTTCAAACCTTTCCGCGGAAAGCTGCACGCTGATATGTTATGTCCCACTTATGTCCCACACGATGAAAAAAAGAAAAAAATAGGGTGGACATACCATATCAGAATGCGGGCGGCGTTCGCACTAAAGCGTCTGAATGTTTTGCTAATATACTTTCCTTAAATTGTCCAATTATTGTAATTTCTGAATCCTGGCTTTGTAGTGATATAAGCTCAAGTGATTATTTCCTGCCATAAAAACCCAGTTTTCCGCAAGGATAGGAATTTTACTGTGGGTAAACAAAAGGGAGGGGGCGTATTATTTGCGGTCGAAAGTGGTCTTCAGTGTAAGAGGCGTCAACACCTTGAGGGCGACAATGAGTGTGTCTGGCTGGACATACAACGGACTGGGGGCGGGAGGCTTTTAATAGGGGATTTTATATTCCCTCCCGATGTTATTATTTCTTCGGTCAATGAGCTCCTTACATCTGTAGCAGAAGCTTGCGCTTCGCAACCGAATCCCAATTATATCGTTCTGGGTGATTTTAATGCCCCTGGTGTACAATGGCACATTCCAACTCATCAGCATTACAATTATTACGTACAGCAGAAATCCAGCATTACCTTAGACTTCCTAGATTTCACATTTATGGCACCACTGAATAACATCTAAAACCGCTCCGAAAATATCTTAGACCTCTGCTTTTCAAACAATCAGAACACGTGTGTATCAATGGTGGATATCTCTCTTGTCGAACCAGACAAGCTTCATCCTTCATTTTCAGTTTCTGCTCCCGTATCAATTCGGCATTGAAGTGCCTCGCTAAGGAATTATGAACTCTGTTCCTTCTGTTATGCACGTGGGGATTACATTGGCTTGTATAGCTTTTTTTCTTCGTTTTATTGGTATGCAATTTAGGAACTCCGTAATCGCAATGCACAGGTCGAACGGTTCAATGAAATTGTCAAAAGTGGTATGAACCAATTTATTCCCAAGAATAAACAAAAGCACTCCAAGCATCCCCCTTCGCTTTTTAGAGACCTTCGTACGACCCTCAAATTAAAAAAAAACCCGCCGCCACAGAAAGTATAAGAAAACCGGGATTGACAAATAGAAACAGAACTTCCGCTCTCACCGTAAATTATGTAAAAACCTTTATAGGCGGAACCTGCACTCCTATCTGGATTCTTTGGAGGGTAGTGCGAATTCTCAGCCTGGAACATTTTGGAGATAGATCCGGTCCCTTAAGAACAACTCATATGATCTTAACAATCTTGTAGATTCCTCTGGGAAAGAAGTTCTTAATGTCGCCAATAACTTTGCTCAGCACTTCAGTGCCACATGCGGAAAACGTGATGTCTCTGAAATACACATATTTTTAAACCGCGTACAAGGCTCTAGATTAGTGGTTTTAGACGAGCAGTTGGTTTTTGAGAGTCTTAAGCGCATGAAACCGTCATTTTTTGTGTGGAGCCGACGTAATACCTCCATCGATTCAGAAAACATACCGCAGCAATTTTGTACCTGTTTTGACTTCGATATTTAACCAGAGTCTAAAAACAAACAAATGCGTCCCATTTTAAAGTCAAGCTCCAAATAAGATGCAACAAACTTCAGAGCAGTTTCTGTCCTTTGCGCTTGTTCCAAGTTGTTTGAGACAGCACCGCACAAATTACTGTCAAGTTCTGTACAGAATCTCCTTGTACGTAACCAGCGCGGCTTTGTATCCAGAAGATCGACAACAACTAATCTCTTCTGCTTCATGGAGCAGGCATCGGCAGCCGTTTCTGAGAGTAGCCAGCTCCACGTCGTCTACGGTGATCCCAGCAATGCATTTGACGTTGCCTGCCACACGTTCTTACCTAAAAAGCATTTACAGGCGGCACGCCATTGATACACCACTCATGGCATTATTGGGTAGTTATCTAGATAATCGGTTCAGTTTTGTTAGCGTTAACGGGCAGACGTCTGCTATGTACAAACCACCAAGCGGTGTGCCTGAAGGTTCCGTGTTGGGGCCTCTCTTGTTATCCATTTTTGTGAATAATGTGTCAGCCGCAATTAAGCTGTCTTCTTTTTTTTTACGCTGACGACAATAAAATATTCAGACGGATGGAGTCCATTATTGACAGCATTGCCCTGGAGCAAGATATATCCTCATTGTCTAAGTGGTGCTCAGACAATAGTTTAAATCCCAAATCTACGAAACAAAGGTCATGTCTTACAGTTGAAAAACGAACCGCACTTTATTTTGCTACAGCAATAACGGCGGGGAGCTGTCTAGAGTTGAACAGATCGGAGACTTTGGCGTGCTTTTCGACAGTGCCTTAATTTTCCCACCTCATGTCATTCAACTTATTAGGCGTGCGCTCCGCTCCTTTTGGGGTTGTATGCAGGTTTTCACAAGAATCCCGGTTTGCTTGTTTAATCCGAAAACTATTAAGAACGCTTTGTATTCCCCGGCAAGAATGTGCTTCTGTCGTTTAGAATGGGACCTGTAGTTCCAACTGTCAACCCATACAGTGTGTACGGTCAATATTTATGCATCATTTTCCTTCAGAGCCTCTCCCTATAACTGTTTCTCTATGTTCCCGATTGATCTTCTTTACTTGTACAAATTCCTCCATGCTATCATTTTATGCGCGGAACTGCTTGAATCAGTCAGTTTTCGTGTTCCTCAAAGAGCTACAAGGCTCGCCCACCCTTTTAAAACAGCTGGAACTCTCAGCAGACGTTCTCATCTTCGAAAGGCTGCAGGATCCGCAGAAAATTCACTCCAAGAAGCTGGGTATTTTTCAGCGTTCCCTTCCGGTGTTTTTGGCCGGTTGTTAGCTCTGACACACTAAGTTCATCTTGGCAGTGCTCTTTTTGTTCACTTGTCTTCCTGACGTGTGCACTGCCTTCACCGAAATTGTTCTTGATTTTTGTTATTCGTGTATTGTGTTGATACTTTCACTGTAATTATCGTAGAATTTTTTTTTTCTATATTTTCTATCATCATGAGTTGCCATATTCGTTTCATCGTCCGTTCGAAACTGACAATGTCCGCTTTCTAGGGCCTGTATATATATATATATATATATATATATATTATATATAAATATTATTATAATATATATATATATATATATATATTATATATATATATATAATATTATATATAATATATATACATATACATATAAATACATATACAATATTAATATATATATATATATATATATAATATATATATATAGTATATATATATATATATATATATATATATATAAGGTTTAACAATTCCATGTCAGACGTGATGAAGGTGCTCCCCGACCCTCCGCTGTCCAGGCATCTCCGACTCCCGGGTCACTCGCTTGCAAAAATACAGGCCGTCTAATTCAGCCCGGCTTGCGCACCACATACGAGCGGGAACAAAGATTCTTTATTCATAAATTTCGGACGTTTGCTGAAGGAATAAATGAGACCACAGGGAGATTGAGTTGCTTTCGAAACTGACGTAACCACCCTGAGATGTTTTGAGGGAGGGCGAATTGTATAATTATGCCATGGTTTTTGTTCTCTCCTTTAAGTTCGTAGAACGCATCCTTCGCCCCTGGTGGAGCCGCGTTGTGCCGGCATCTGTTAGACGGGGGGAATGGTGGAGGGAGGAGAGGAGAGGTGGTGCGGGACGGTCGGCGTGGCAACTGCCCATCCGGCGGCGGTGAGGTGATACATCCTTCTCCGCCTCTGGTTTTTTACAAGGCGTCAATTGGTTTCTACGCAAACTTTCCGGACCATTTCACTCAGACGAACCCGCACAAGCCTCCGCACACTGGGGACTCACTGATCCTTTTTTTCAAGGCTGTTCACGAATGTTTCGTTTCCTAATTCCGGCCACCTGCGGGCCATGTGGTATTTGTCTCTGTCTACAGATGGTCTCAAACCGCCATTAACAAATGCTTCTTTTTCGTTCTTTTCTTTACCATTGATCACCAGTAGGCAGAGGTTGGCTTGCTTCTCTGCCATCCAGAGCCCTTTCGTTCAGCTTTTCGAGCTTCGAGTGTACAAATGTTATGTCTCTCTCTCTCTCTTTCTTTCTCTCTCTCTCTCTCTCCCTCTCCGCACTCAGAAGCATCACGCCATTTTTCTGTATACGCACATTGGTTGAACTTTATGCGTCTGTTTTCTATCTATCCTTGCCGCAAATGTGCCTCTACCCCATTTACAACTTTCCTCTCTCCTTTCTTCTTTTCTTCCTTTTCCCACCTTCTGTAGTATATTTATGACATGTTATTGTTACTCTCCGGCTCTTTTACTCTCCTTGAGAGCTGTTATTGGCGAGGGGGAGGAGAAAGGGAAGCCCTCGGAGCCAAAGTGTGTATAAGCATTTTTCTGTCTATTGTAAGATAACCCCCGAAGAAGAAAGGTTCTCCTTTCGAAACTGTTGGGAACAATAAAACCTTTTTTCAGTGTTCTCCAAGTGTCTGACCCAAGTTTTGACCTTTTGCTACGGTAGTCCGGAACTCCTTACCTGATGTATAAATATATATATATATATATATATATGTGTGTGTGTGTGTATGTCGTATGTCATTTGTTTCTCATACCCATCCACATCATCATTCCTCGGGCTGGTATTCTCGGTTGCCTCTCGGAATAAACGCGCCGTTTCGACTGACTCTGTTACGTCTCTTCTGGGTGACGGCTGCCTTTGACGTCTCCCTCAAGTGGTAGAGGTGCACCTAGGTACTGTCCTCTGTCTTTCCCAGTCGCACACCTAGAGCTCCGTTCCGGTAGGCGCTTGCCTCTGAGGATGCAGCTCAAAATGCAGCACTAGAGCGGGAACAGCCCCCACGGAGCCTCAGCTGCTGTGCCTGTTGCGTTTACTATCACCAGCAACCAACGTGATCCGCCAGATCCGCCAGGATGTGGACGAGTGGCTGGATAGTTATAATCAGGTCAGCAGCTTTAATCGGTGGGATGAACCATTCAAGCTTCAAATAGACTCCTCCCTGCACGAGGCGGCCAAGGCGCGGTTCCGTAACAACGAACATACTATCACAGACTGGACCGGTTTACTCAGGAGCTACGAAATATTTTCAGCACGCCACCACTCGTGCAGACGTACCTTGCCTCCCGCATTCAACGCCCTGATGAGACATTCTCCTCATACATTGAGGACTTTGTCGCTTTTTGTCGCCGTTTGGATAAAACTATGCGCGAGGCTGACCAGGTGCGTCATATATTGAAAGGTGTCGCTCGCTCCGTTTGCCTTCAATGCTCTGGCTTTGGAAAATCCTGCAAGCGCTCACGATGTCCGCAAGACTTGTCAACGGCTGCACCAACTACAGTCTATTCGCCTTCGCCACGAGTCTTGGGCCCGTCATCAATCTGGGGACTCGCACCTGTGCAGTCTCATTTCCGCGATGGTTGGCGAAGAACTGCAGCACCACGACTCGCCTTGCTCGTCGCGTGACAACTGTCACACCTATGCGCCAGAGCTCCGAGATATTGTCAGAGAGGAGCTAACATCCATGACAGAATATTAACCCCCACGTCCTCCTCTTGCCATCGTCTGCACGCAGTCCGACTCGCCCACGACCCCTCCCCTGGGCACCGTCTACGCGCCGTCCTACTCTGCGATGGCGGCCAAACCGCCCTTGCAGGTTGAGCTAACGTCGCTACAGGCCAATGTGACAGAGAGTGCCGCAGCACCTGTTTCCCCGCAATATTACACCTGCATGCGACCGGGCTATCAACGGGTTTCTGGAGATGGCCCTGTGGAATACTATTGCGGAGTCAGGGGCCACAGTTCTCGTTCCTTTCGTCGACGTCAGCAAGACGAGCGAAGAGGATACGCCCCGTTCAAACGTGACTATTCCAGATTTAACTACGGCTATCGGCGTACCGCACACGTTTCCTCTCCGCGTCACCCTTCTTCACCTCAAGGGCCACTCGTGCCTCCGAGTTATCGTTCTGCACGCCACCGCTCGCCTACATCGTAACGTTGTTCATGATTGACAATCCAGCGCGCGAAAATACGGCACAAAAAAGAACGAGAGTTAGACAGGACAGCGTAACGTTGTTCCTTGTCGCCCCTCCGTCCTGCCACCCATGCTATGAACACCCACCAGAAAAACTAGATTTTGCCGTTTTTAGAAAGAAAACTGCACTAGAGGGAACAATGACAACTCCTCCAGAAAGACCCTCGAACACTGTAAGACCTGAAGTAGAAGGTGTAAAGTTTGATACACTTGTCGACACAGGAGCCAGTATTTCAGTGATTCATGGTAATTTTTATTCGGAGCTACTCCAAGTGAAAACCCCGTACCCTGGCCGGATATTCTAATGTGCGTGTTTTTGTAGATGGAATTCTGCACGACATAGAGTGAGCGGTTTTTCCGCATGGCGCCCGTCATCTCATGTTAGAGTGGGAGTTCCCCTCGTCTGCATCCGCCGTAATCTCCTGTCACCACCTCGCCATCGAACTGACAGAAACAGACAATTCAAGTGTTCCTGATGCGCCGCAGTAGCGCTTAGTCGGCTTAGTGGCCAGCGCGAAATACGCCCTCGACCCCTGTTTTGAGAAAGTCATCTCCATTAGTTCTGATCAATTTTGTGATGGTGACGTCCTCATCGTTCCCACACCTCTCTTTCTTTCCAAAGGTATGGTGATCGTTACGAGTGTCGTGCGCTTTTCCCATGGAGCTGTTGATATATAATCGCCGTTAACCCCAATCGTGAGCCCATGCTCATACGTAAGCACACAGCGACAATTGCTAGTGTCCCACTGCTGACTCGGAGGCCACCTGTATTTTCCCACTCTGCGCACTGGCATCTCCTGCTGATCTCAATTCCGTCTCTCCTGGCTGTAATTTACCCGCTACGATGGGTTCTGACCTCTCCCCGGCTGAGACCGAATCGTTAACGGTGGTTCTGACCAAACACAAATCTTTATCTCACGCCAAATGCACCACACTCGGTCAGACTTCGGTGGCAACGCATCGCATAGAAACCGATGGGTATCGCATTATTCTCCACCGTCCTTACCGTGTGTCCTCCTCAGAAAGGAAAGTTACCAGCGAGAACGTCACCAATATGCTTCAGCGGAACATCATTCGGCCGTTATCCAGTCCGTGGTCGTATCCGGTAGTTGTCGTGTACAAAAAGGACGAATCAGTGCGATTTTGCTTTGATTATCACGCACTGAACAAGATTACACGAAAAGATGTCTACCCAATGCCACGGATTGATGACGCCCTGGATTGTTCACAAAGAGCGGAATATTTTTCAAGTCTTGATGTGCGCTCGGGGTATTGCCAGATCCCCATGCACGAGGCCGATAAAGAGAAGACCGCGTTCGCCAACTCCAACGGGCTGTATGAGTTTAATGTTTTGCCATTCGGGCTTTGCAACACCCCTGGAAAATTCGAGTGGGTGATCGATACAGTTCTTCGCGGTTCTCAAATAGAAATCGTGCTTTTGTTATCTCGACGATATCGTCGTCTTTTCATCGAGTTTACCTGATCACCTGAAGCGGCTGGACGAAGTCCTCACCTGTCTTGCGAATGCGGGCAATCGACCTATAGTAAGAAGTGCCGCTTTGCTAGCCGAAGCATTAAAGTTTTGGGGCACGTCGTGAGCAAGGACGGAATTCGCCCAGACCCTGACAATATTGCCGCTGTCGTCAACTTTCCACGGCCATTGCTACAAAAGAATCTGCGTAGTTTCCAGGGTCTGGCCTCGTACTTCCGTCGCTTTGTCCGAACTTTTGCTACCCTAGCTTTCCCCTCAACAAGCTCGTGCACTCAAGAACACCCCTTGTGTGGTGCAAAGGATGAGAAGACGTCTTTTAAGAGTTGAAGAAAGCCCTTACTTCTGGTCCAATGCTGTGCCACTTTGACGAGTCCTGAGCGCTTCTTCTCCCTACGGATGCCAGTGCACCTGGCTTAGGTGCTGTTCTCTTGCAGATGGATGACCAACACAGAGAAAGGGTTGTTTTCTACGCCAGCCGCTGTCTCAGTCACGCAGAGAAAAATTACCCGATTACAGAGATGGAGTGTCTCGCTGTATTTCGCGCGGTTCAGAAATTCCGCCCACACCTCTGCGGCCGTCACTTTACAGTGCTAAAAGACCACCATGCTCTCTGCTGTTTGCAGTCACAGAAAAACATGACCGTCCGCCTCCGCCGCTGAATAATTGGACTTCAAGAATACTACTTTATCGTACTTTACAAATCCGCCAAGAAGCACCTTGATGCAGATGCCCTTTCCTGATGTCCGCTAGATTTTCCTAACGTTCCCCCTTCGACTACCTCACGTAGCGCACTACGTACCATCGCATCTTTCGGCGACATTCCAACTTACGACATCTCAGATTTGGCGACACTTCAACAATCAGACTGTTATTACTGTGGAATTACAGAGCAGCTAATCGGCTCCAAAACACCCATGAACAGCCGCCATCGCCGTCAATTTTAACAATTTCAGCTTTTCGGCGGACTGCTTCGCCGTTTCATTCACCACCCCTCAAGGTACCGTTGGGTTCCTGTGGGGCCGTGGTTCCATAAAACCTGTGGTTCCATAAAACCTGTGGTTCCTGTGGTTCCATAAAACATACGATTGTGTTCGCAGCCGTTTTTTTGGCCTTGTCTTGCCACTTGTGTCGCCCGCTTCATTGCGTCGTGCGTCTCGTGCCAGCACCGCAAGTTCCCGACGTCCGCTCCTGCCGGACTCCTACAGCCACTGCCTTGGCCGTGGGCACTGTTATAAACAGTGGAAATCGACCATCAAGGCTTTTTGCCTATCACGACGGTCGGATATCGCCGGGTAGTGACGGCCGTTGACCACCTCGTAAGGTACTCGGAGACAGCTCCCCTTCATTCTGGTGTTGCTGCTGAAGTAGCCTACTTCTTCTCGTGCAAAATTATCCTGCGCCATGGTGCCCCTAAAGTCCTCTTGAATGATCGCGGCAGGAATGTCTTGTCTGACATTGTTAAAGAAGTTCTTCGTTCCTCCAACACAGTGCACAAAACCACGTCAACCTACAATGCGCAAACAAATCGACTAACCCAATGCTTCCGCCATACCCTATCGATATGGTTTTCATGTATATTCGGCCCGACCACACAAACTGGAACGCAATTCTTCCGTTTTTTACATTCGCTTACAACAGCGCTGTTCAGAAGACCACTGGTTATTCGCCATTTTTTCTTGTTTTGGCCCCCAAACATCTTTACTTCTCGACACGACCTACTTTTCTGCTCCCGTTCCGACGTCAAGTCCATTATCCGAGCAGTTTATCTCTCGCCTCGATCACTGTTGTCGTTTTGCTCGCTTGAACGCGGAAGCAAGCCACCACGACCGCAAACTTCGCTATGACGCCACGCATCGGGGAGTACAGTTCTGCCCTGGCGATAAGGTCCCCCTTTGGATGCCCATCGCAAGCCCGGACTCTGAAACATTCCTGCATCGATTTCCTGGCCCCTACACCATCCTGGAAGAAACCTCCTCGGTTAGTTATCGTGTTGCGCCTTCTTCTCCCTCTAAGGACCGCCGCTGCAGGGGCACGGAGATTTTCCACGTATCCAGACTGAAAACGTTCACGCTTCACTTTTCGCGAAAGACTGTTTTACCAGGTGGTCGCTTTCACGGAGGGGGGAAAAGTGTTAGCATTTTTGTGCCGCTGCGATAGTGCTCGCTTCAAGGACACATGGAAGGTGCCTGCTACTTTCCTGTTCAATTCACCTTGCACTCCGTCTGCTTCTCACGACCATTATCATCACAGTGTCATTCCCCATCTTTTTCTCATACCCATCCACATCATCATTCCTCAGGCTGGTATTCTCGGTTGGCTTTAGGAATAAACGCGCCCTTTCGACACTTTTTGCCACCAACGAGAAGAGTAAGAACGCCACAAACTTTGCTCAAGACTATTTTCTAGACCACCGTGTTCACACAAGGATCTGGCACTGTACAAAGCAACTCTGAGCGTAGCACGGGTTATTTTGCACTCCGAGTTCCCAGGACGGTCTCAAAAACAACCAGTCAGTGTTTATGGTCACTAAAGTATTTTTCGGGCCCCTCGTTTTATCTTCAGGTTTTCATGTCGGATTATTTTTGTCTCGACTTTTACAACAGCAGTTTCGCTGGCGTGTGCAAAGTCCAACAGCAAATAACCTAACACACTTTTTGCCACCAACGAGAGGAGTAAGAACGCGACAAACTTTGGTCAAGACTATTTTCTAGACCATCGAACTCACACGAGGTCAGGAGCTGATAGGGTAATTTCTTGCGCTGTGGTTGACACTAATACGCTGCCTGCAATGCAGGCCTCTTGTGAAGTCGGCCTTCTTTTTAAGCTATCGCTCTAAGTGTCCAAAAAACTATAATAAATCATTCATCAGCCTGCCCCAAACTTTTGTAAACTACTACAACCCAAAATACTGTATAAATACACGACCCTCCAAATTTACTTTTCAGACGCATGTTTGAGATTCCCAGGCAGCAACTGGGTATACTTACAAGAAATGTCTTTACTATTGAGAGACAACCCTTGCTGTGTTACAGTACAGTACAGAAGGTTCGACACCGTTTTCAATGGAACTCTCCTGTTGAGAAAGAAGAAGTTCCCCGATTCTCGCGCACCCTCACGGTATCATCATCATTATGTAAATAGAATTTATCGAACCGTCTGCACGTCCCTGCCCTTCGTCTTCTGGTTTTCGACAACATTGGTGCAAGAAAACCGGTAACGAAACCCCCTCGACGACTCGGAAGTATTCCACTTTGGGTTCAAGGCCGATGGAGGCGAGAGACCCCACCGATGCCGACGGACGTGCTACACTCTCAAGGGCCCATGAAAATGTTGACCACAACTATAGTTCATCCGCACTGCGAAATCCCGGTGGGTAAATCGTGAGCCGCATTTCACTTGAAGAATATGATGGCTGACGCGAAAAAAGACGACATTTTAGTGAAGCTCCGCGCTATCAGAGTCATTACCGTAAAACCGCAGGCACTACGTACATTATTACAGATAACTCGAGATGAAGCTCTTGCCGCCGTTGACTGCCCTCAGCACAGTTACCTAGCACTGAAAAGCCTGCTTTACCGACTTCAAGAACACGAAGCGAAGCTGAAACTGTTAGACAAAGAGTTTGATCCGTACGTAGCCCCCGAATGCCTCTAGGAAGAATGTACCACACGCTTTGAATGGGAAAAATATTATAATCGATACCAAAACCAGACTAGAATGCGCCGTAAACAAAGAAATCAAAACAGAATTGCAGCCTACTGTAGATGGATTATCTTGCATGGCCGACTATTCGTCATAAACAAGACTTTGAAGGGACTGCTGGAACATCGAGCTCCGAATCGTACAGTTCTGACGCCGCCCTATTTGGTCACATCCATTGTCAATAGAGCCAGTTCAGGCGAAGCCTCAACCGACCATCTTCGAACAGCAGATCCCGAACCCAATCTTCAGCAGCAGCTCTCGGAAAAAACACCCAAGGTCACTGAACGGTTAACCACAGCGTGAGCCACCTTCACCAGACCTTGAAATGAAGCAGCTCCCAAGGGGCACAAACTGCGACGCACTTCTGCGTGGACATGCTAAAAGTAAGGCAACCGCAAAGAGACGCTTGGACAAGCAATTTAAATACCTTTGTCTTCCTCAAAAGAAACGTGCATCAACCAAAACTTTTCAGAGGCGCCCGGCTAGTTCGACCGGTCAACCAAGAAAGCGCATCGACCATTTTAAAATGTACGAAGAGAAAAACCTTAGGGGGCCACCAATGTCCTGTATTAGGCGCACCAAAAACACGCACCCTCGGAATCAACAGAAAACTCGTCTGTCCTGCAAAGACCAGAAAAAGACATTGAATTAAACAGGCATGATCTACACAATATTCATCATAAAGGGCTTTAACCGATTCTGAAGAAAATAGTCCACTCTCACGAGAAACCAGCTTTCAACAAACAAGTTGTGGTCTCTGTCTACAGGTCTGAATTCATGCACAAGTCTGCCTCCCGGAAACGTTATCGACGCTACAAACATCGCTGGAAGATTAAGCGGTCCCCTAATGGAACTGGACGAACATAGAATGTGACCATGCCAGTAAAACGGACTACGGGGATAGGACAATTAGTTTATTCAGTATGTTGGGGTGGGGAGGATGTTGTGAAAAAAGAAGTTCCCCGATTCCTGTGCATCCCCACATTATCATCATCATTATGTAAATAGAATTCATGGTACCCTCTGCACCTCCCGGCTCTTTGTCTTATGGTTTTCCACAACATCTTATTTTATTTGAACATTTCAATGTGCAAGTATTTATTCTTGCTTGAGACTTTTAGCCTGACTTGGCGCCGTAGATACCAATGGAGAATGTCCGAACGCGAGAGGTATTCTAGAAACGAAACAGTAGGATTGAGCTGTTAACATATACGATTCTTGCCGTTACAGGACATAGGAACAAGCCAGTAGGGTCCTTGCCACGATTTGTCCCCATGCCCGACTCCACCTGTCAATATTTTCCCATCTTATCTAAGTCTCGTATGCCCAAATCAGGCATCCTCAGTGACAAAATTTAAAATAATATATCAAGAAATAGTTTATTATGAAGTAGAAAATATGCACGAGCCAATCAACCATGGCATGCAACAGCTCGAAATCCGCAAATAGATTTGTTGAACCCTATTGGCGATGAGATGTTTCAGTGGCACCCTTTGGCTCTGACGTCGGCTTAGGGACTCGCGCCGCTGTCGTCTGCCGCGCTCCGCTTGCAGTGCCTGCGCTAGAAATCGCCCGCTATGATGCTTTAGTGCATCAAAAAGCCTATTTTTAGTAATTAAGTTATTTGTGCCAGCTTCTGACAGATCTGAATAATTTCAAGCTGTATCCGCCACAAGTTTGGAACACACGAGGAGAGAGGAGAACAACTTTCTTCAGAGCATCGGTCAGAAGATCGTGTGTAACTCGTCCTTTCTAGCTTATTCACGAGGTTCAGCGGTGAGAGCTCCTCGATAAGTATTCAAAATACGTAAGCTTCCTTCAGTATTTTTGTGGTGCTCTTATGAAGGCTCAAGAGTCTATGTCTACGCACCAAGCAGCGGGCCCCAACACGCGCATCGCACAGCAGGAAAAAGAGCGGCTATCTTCCATTTCTTTCGTTGTTGTCGACTCGTATCAGATGAATGTTTTTTTTTTCTGTGCCCAACGCATTAATTTTTCTGCACCGTCACAAACATTTTATTAGCTGTTTGGGGATATTTGGTAGGCTCACAAAGATAGTGTGGATTTTCTTCAGAGTGTGTGACATACGTTTCCTTCTTCACAAATTGGCTTTCGTTATGGCTGCGTCCAAGAAGATGCATATCCGCAGCGTGCGTTGTTTATTCACACGCAAATACAAGGATAAGGTTCGTGCTACGCCACAGCGATCGCGCCCCAGACAACGTTGTGCAGAGTACTCGAAGGTGGCTTTTGTGATTCGAATTTCTCTCCTATCCATCGTTATCATAACGAACAGACACTCAACCCGAACAATTAGGACATGATTACAGTGTTGAAGGCTTTATGCACTTGCTAACAAACGTAATAAATTGTATACGTGCTTTCTATCGCGAGAATCGAAGCCGATGAATATTTCCAAGCAGCTCTTAATTGTTTTCCAACCTTTCCAGGCGTAAAGAATAAATCCTGGTCTACTTGGGATGGCGTTCTATGAATTAAATAGAAAATTACTCTTACTGTGTTGTCCTGGAGTGAGGACTCGGCCCACTAAATAAGCTCGACTTTACGATTAAATAAAGTTTTCTCCTGCTGCTCCTCTTCCTGTTCAGTGCAGTTTTCCTCTAATGCATATCTGACTATTGGGGCGATATGGCTGTGAGAAATGAAAACGAAATATCACCCCAAGTGTGAACAAACATAGTGTTACTGTATCTTTATCGTAGACGTGACTCGTTTTGCTCGATAAACTGCCATACTGGTTTATAAAACGAGCATGCGCCTATGCACACAGTAGGTTATTTGGAACTCAACCTACATTTTTTTGGGCGCCATAGTGCATGTCAGCGTGCTTTCATGCCATGACAACAAAAGTGATGTGGTACAATACTTTTGAGCGTTCGGAAAGGTTGCAAAAACTATTTTACCTTACAAATGATTACCGGGAACCGTAATGCCTTCTGCCAAAACCAACATCCCCGAAGGCGTGGAATTTGTTTTGGTCTTGTATTTTCTCCGTTGTCAGTTACTAGCAGCTGCTGTTACCTTAATTTGTTCGAAAGATTGCTTAATGCAGAAGCTGACGTTCAGCTCCGACTCTTCACGCTCCGCACAGGACCGGCTTCGCAAGGAATGGGGCGACGCCGGCAATGTTTCTTCCGTAGCGGTATCCAAAACTACACTTCAACTCACTCCTTGAGCTAGTGTATGCAATTTTAAGACATTATTATGATAAAAATTTACGCACGTACACGCAACATCTGGTGCGGACAAACATCAAACGCGAACCGAGCGCAAAGAAACAGCAGGGAGAGCGAGCCCGACTGAAGCAGACGACAGATGTGAGAATCCCTAAGCTGACGTCTCGAAAGTGCGCTTCGCAGCGCCACCCGTGGTCGCGCTCACCGCCAATATCCACGCTATATCCACAAATACTTTCAGTAACGGAAACCTGGTGGAAGAATCGGTATGTAACTCCTTTTGAAGTTTTTTGAGGACACGACGCGCCGCCCTCGAGTAAACCGTCTTTTTTTCACACACTGAAAAGTGGGTTGTGGTACGTTCATGACTTCGTATAGGGCATGAAACATACAATGACAGAAGTACCTGGCGGGCACATGCGGTTTGGCCCAACTCCTTCATCTGTCCTCTATTTTTTGCGTTACATGAGGTGATGGATCACCGCTATCAACTAGCCTAAACCCAAGCTCTGCTGCGGTAAGGTAAGTTTAGCAATTGACTTTTGTTGCCGATAAAACCTCGTTTTGTATATATCTAGTTTTTGAAACAAGATATCTACAAAACGAATCTTTGTTTGGCTACCCAAATGCAGAAATTATGGTCTCTCTGTCTGTCTGTGACTCGATTCAGCGACCTGGCTACCATGAAACGAAAGATGCGCCATAGTGTTACATACTTATAGCCAAATCTAAACGGTTAAGTCCAGTGTCAGGGTTCATACTTGTCAACATTGTTGAACACCACCAAGATATTACGCAAATATAGGGCAAAAAATCAATACAAAAGGGGTATTTACAGTGTTGCTTTATTAAAGATTCATGAATGCGTGGTTGTTGGGAAAACAAATGAAATAATACCACAACAGTAGAACACCATCGCCTGCTGTTGCCAGCGCTACCTCCTGGCGTCATTTAATAAGGAGTCAAAGGGGAATGGCAACGAAAGCTTCCGCTAGATGGGATACACGTTCCGCTTTGGCGCTCGCGCAGTAGGGCATCGTGGTTCTGCAATTAACTCTATGTTCTACAAGTGTTGTAGTAGAGTGCATCAATTCACGCGCCTCTCCGCCGTATGGCAGCGCTAGCATCGAGGCACCCAACTTGGAGCAGTAGAACGCGGTAAATGTAAATGGACTTGAGCAAACCTCTAGCGTGTTATCTTGGGACAAGACGGGAAAGGAACAGCATGTGAGGTGAGGGGGAAAGATGAAGGGAGGCCTTTACTTGGCAGGGGCTGTCAGTCGACTACCGCCTTTCACCAGTATTTGGAACAGAAGGAGCCGTAACGCGGCCAACTTTTTGAAAGTTAAATACCTCTCACATAGCCAATTTAAATGTAAGCAATAATGGCCAAGTTCCTTCAAACTTTCGACAACCTGAAAAATAAATTTTGTTTAATAGTACACCTAAATGTGTGTAAAGTGCGAAATACTACATTTCCAACAGCAACCCGCACGACGGAAACGTCTCGTGAAGTTTGCTTTTTTGGAACGAAAACTGAATAAGAAAGGCGGCATTACCAAGATCCGGATATCATGAAGGTGGTATGAGGCTTTTCGATTTGTTACTTTTCGATTTGTTGCTTCCAGAGAAGAACTTTCATGAACATTTGCCCATGCTATTAGATGTAAGCGCAATCCCCACATCGCGCTTCTATCAAACGAAGGGTATATCGTCGTACAGTTTTTTTCTGCATCAGGATAACTGGCGGAGTAGCCATCCTTGACATTGACAGTAAAAAAGCGGGGCCACACTTAAATACACTTTCCCGTACGGTATGAAAAAATCGCTATGGTTACCCGGCACGTCCGCTTTCATGCTTTCACTTTGCTGCACATCGATTATCAAATTGTAAAATTTGTCTCAAACCTAATCTCAGCTTCCAGAGGTCTAGGATGCACATTAACAAAAAAAAAGTTTCGGGCTACCAACGCTTTCTATTTTTACTAGCGACCTGTGGCTTTATAGCATTTTACTATCGAGTACACTAAATCTGAATAGATGATCCACTAAAACACGAAAAAGTTACCTATCTACCGCTGCTTTCTATTTTCACTAGAGACATATGCATTCGATGGCATTTTACTATCAAGTAAACTAAATATCACACTCTACCAAAATAAATATTGTAATTTTAGACTGCAAAAAATATTATACAGTGTTGCGAAGATAATTAGAACACATTAAAAAAATTTCCCGACCGAACCGCCGCTCTGTTCGCGCTCAATTTTCCCACGAAGGTCGCATTTTGTGGTTTATTTTGTTTGACGCCGGGAACAGCGACGGTATTCAACTGTTTATCTCGAAAATAAATAAAAACGATTTTCGCCTAATGGAAAAGTGGCTGATTTGGACGTGCGTGCCCGAAAAGCGGGTTTTCCTATCGTCTGCTAGCTCTTAGGTGCATTTTTGGCCGTCTGCTCCACCATTTGGCTCTTTCCTACCGTGGATCCAAAATGTGCGTTTCGCTCTGCATACCCCAGGGGGTTCTGTCGTTCCTACATCAATTTGCGCTGGCCGCACGTCCAAATCAGCCGCCATTTTTCCATAGGCGAAAGTTGTTTTAATTTATTTTCAGATTACACAGGTAAGCACCATCGTTTTTTCCGGTATCAAACAAAAGAGACCACAAAATGCGACTTTAGTGGCAAGTTTGATCGCGAACAAAGCGGCGATCAGGAAAATTTTTTAAAGTGTTCCAATTATCGTCGCAACACCTTGTATGTTTTGGAGTTTTGAAGAAACAATTTTGTTAGACCTTGTATGTTTTGGAGTTTTGAAGAAGAGTACAATAATTCCAATTAGGTTTTTAATTTTGTTAGATTGCGCACTTCGCGTTTTTTTTCTCAAAACTAATAATAAAATTCCATAAAGCATTTTCTTAAATTTTAGCAGTTGCCGAACATCTATTTATCTTTGTGTAAAACTAAATAACCGCACACGCCCCCCGGCCCTTATTTAGAAAGCCCCACAACCCCCCTTACCTCGAGTCTACAACAAACAACAAGGTTGATATTGGATTTCTTCATATCTCATCTTGAGAAACGCCAACTCGTTGCTAGGCGGAGACCAGCATTTTTCCCTAAACCCCTTCTTGAGCCACCTAATTCATATCCAAAAGTCGCACAACTGTTTTTACCCGCGTGTACAATAATTCCAATTAGGTTTTTACACTTTTTGAGAAGTTTAAAGAATGGGGTTGGCGGTTGGACAGCCCATAAAGGCAAATATCAGACCCCGGATTATCCGTGGTCAGCAATGAATAAAATATCTGTTTTTTTTTCTGTGGCAGAACCAATTGGAATAATAAATGTACAGTAAAGTGCGCATTTTCTGTTATTTTTTTGAGAAAAATATTATTTGTATTGAAAACAAATTGTTTGCCAAGTCCAGAACGATCGCAAGCTTCCACACTTGTTTCGAACCTGTGTTATTGCATTGAAAAAATGGCGGGTGCTGCTGCCGGTGCGGTTAGTTTTTACATGTGGTGCCGATGGCGGTACAGCCAGTTGGTGTAGCAGGTAAACGCCTACCACCCCCCCCCTTCCCTGCCAACACACTTTTGCGCCTGGCAATGCGCCGTGAGAGTCACATTAGAAGCGCGAGCCCCACAGGACAGGTCCCTCTTCCTGGTCACAGGCTTTTCAGAACTTGTTTCGGTGACTCTCTGACAGGTGCAAGCGTCGTCTGCTCGGAGCTACTTTGTACGCTTGCAGTTATTGTGCTAAGTGGCCACCGGGCTTACAACATCGCCTTGGTGAACTTTATGGTTCATGGTGAATTATAGAATGAAGAATTTATTTCGGTCAAATCTGGGCGAAGAAAAATTTGAATGCAGTTGGCCTTTAACATTCGATTACTTGGGCTTGATCGTTTTATTTGTCGCAGAAAAAGCTGCTAACTGGAGGGTTTCCTGTAAGCTGGCGCTGAGTGGCACAAATGTTCAATACGGCTGGAAAATTATATCCAAGTGTTTTATGTTGCGGAGGTGTATGTCTATTGTTTCTTGCATTTTTGTTTTGTTTCGCAAAGTATCGCGAGCAAGAATAATGTTCAGCAGGGCCACCTTTGTTGCGGTTGTTGCATGACGATTGGCCGCATAAACAGCTACCTGAATGCGCCAAATTCAATTTCTTTGTGATTGCTTCGGGTTGAATATATGAACGGGATTATGTGGGAGTTTAAGTCTATGAGGGAGTCTAACTATGGCTGCAGAAAAGTGCTGTAACTTTTGTCCCAATAAAACCTCTCAAAATCCAGTCTATAAACATTGCTTAGTAAAACGAATTTCGTCGAATTTTATTTCCTCGCACGGGGCCATACTGAAGAACTTACAAGACTCTTAATGTGGGGTGAGGGCCAATAACTACGTTCGGGACTTCCTTTCGACTCGGACGGCGACAGTGGGCCTTGAAAGCTTCGGAGTGACAAATTCCAGGTCCCAGCAAAGGGAACCCCACAGGGCTCAGTTATCTCGCCGTTACTTTTCAATATCGCGATGGTCAACCTACCTGACGACCTAAATGCAATCCCTGGTGTTAGACATGCCATCATCGCTGGTGACCTCTCATTCTGGACAACCAGAGGGTCAACGGGAAACCAACAGGATTCCCTGCAGGAAGCCGTAGACCACACCGAGGCATACCTCAAGCAGTGTGGACCTTCCGCCGCCTCAGAAAAATTGGAACTTCTGTTACTAAGAAAGAGGACGAGAGACAGGCCCCCGGCGTAAGCACCAGACCCAGAAGTGAAGTTTCATGGCATCCCTATCCCAAAAGTCGAAACGCTGGGAGTATTAGGCCTTACTCTCCAAAAGGACGGAACCGGAGCTGCTACACTCTACCAGCTCGAAAGCACCATCACCCAGGTAGCCCACCTGTTCAAGAGGGTTGCGAACAAAAAACATGGACTCAAGGAAGAAGATTCACTTCGATTAACACTAGCATTGTTTATCAGCATAATTACACATTGTACCCCATATTCGGGGCTAAAGAATGCCGAAAAAGAAAAACTCAACATCCTCATCAGGCAAACATACAAATTTGCACTAGTTCTACCGGCGAAGACTTCGACGGAGAAGCTCCTGCAACTAGGGGTACATATCACGTGGGAGGAACTTGTAGAGGCCCACAGGGTTAGCCGAATTGGACGGCTGAAACTCACAGAAACAGGTCGCGCCACTTTACACTGTCTCGGGTATGAGGGGAACTTGGATTCCCAAACCCAAAAAAGCCGCATCCCACTTTGTCTGAGGGACATCATGGTTTCCAATATCCCTCGGAACATGCACCCTCTTTACCACAAAGGAAGGAGAAATGCCAGGGTAAAGGCACTGAAAAAAGCTTATGGTAAGGATAGCGTAAACGAGGTACGTCGACGCCGCAAGATATTCAACCGCAAACCATGCAGCACATGCGATAACCGTGACCAACAGCAAAGGAAAGGAAGTAAGCTCGGCAACTATCCCGACTGAAAACATTGACTCCGCGGAAGAAGCAGCGATTGCTCTCGCTACTACGACGATCAAGCAAAGCCAAGCTCGGATGATTATAATCACAGATTCCCAAACAGCCTGCAGAAATTTCCAGAATGGTCTCATCTCCACAGTAGCGCCTAATATACTCCTGAAGCTAACCCCCGAATTCATAGATGTATCTTCTTCTCAACTTAAACCGAGCTTAACTTGCCGCCGTCTAAGTCGGCTTCCCTCAATTCATAGACCCAACCCGCTCTTCGATCGCACTTCAACCGTACTTCGACTGATCTTGGTCGGCCGAAATTCAAGTCTGCTTCGTAGCTACCTTGAAGGCTTGAAGTCAACTTCGTCGCTTCGTTATTCCAACATGGCGCCTCGGCAGCGGTAGCGGCGCGACGTTGCGCGATGGATCGCCGGCTTCGAGGCAGTCTGTCGTGCCACTGATGTTGTGTTTGGTGACGCGTATACGACGAAAAGCCGAACTTGAAGGCAACTTCGTCGCTTCGTTATTCCAACATGGCGGCTCGGCACCGGTAGCGGCAGCGGCAGCGGCGCGACGTTGCGCGATGGATCGCCGGCTTCGGGGCAGTGTGTCGTGCCACTGATGTTGTGTTTGGTGACGCGTATACGACGAAAAGCCGAAAATACCGCTGCAATCGTTGAGCGGCCACCAAAGCCGGTGTACGATGATCGCCGGGGACTGCCACTGCCTACACTGCAGCAGCTGATGCTGACCCTCCGTTTTCGCCAGTTTTTACGGCGCCGGCTCCTTTCAAGCAGCTACGGGAGACTGGTGAAACCTACTGTGTGCCACACCGTAAAGAGGGTGACGGAGCTGATCGGAAAAAAGCCACTGTTTGAGCGGCTGGTGCACTTCCCGGTCGCGTCGATGGTAGTGCTGCAAATAGTATTATTGCCATTTCACGGCCCTCTGATGACTGATATCAGCCAACTTGCTTTTGCGCTTCGGTATCCCTTGAACTTGTCACCGAGTATACCTTGTCGCATCCCTCCCGAAAGTGGCTTCACGTGGTTAGTTTGAACATTTCCTGTGTTGTTTTTTCTCTTTGTTGCAACATTGTGTGATTGTTAACAGTGTTTTGGTCTACACAGTAAATCCAGCGAAAAGGGAATGTTGTGCAGGTTATAGTGCGCAAGTTTCTCCTTGAGAGGGACCATGTATACAGCATACATCTTTGTTTTGCATTAAAGGACTGGCCTTCAGTTACACCCAGTTCTTCTGGCCCCAAAAGTGGTCTCACATGCACAAAGAGTTATTGCAGCTCCAATTTTTTTTACTCTACAGTGTAATCAGTAAGGTCATTTGTGAGGTAACCAACAGCGTAGTTGGCGTGTTAACTGCATGCTAGCATTCAGGCAGCACAATCCAATGGAACCTAGGGCCCAATACAATTACACAGTCATGTTGTATTGAAAATGGCTTTTGTCGACCGTGTACTACAGCACTAGTCCAGTCCCAGTGACGACACGGGCCGTGCGAGTTGCTGGCTATAGTCTCCACTCCGTCATCTGGGGACGCCAACCCACACTTACCAGTTACGACGTGCTCGCTGAGATAAACGGGTGGTAATTTCTTGAACAATTATAACGAATAGCCTGATGTTACACACAGTTATGTGGAGACCGCACTGAAGTGCTACTTTTTAAGCAAGCCGAAAAGAAATTGTGGGGAATGCTTCGGTGTCACTCTTTTTTTTTTTTCTTTTGCCGCCTGAATAGCTGTCACGTAAAGACTGGGGAACGCTTCATCTTCGGGCTAGAACAGCAGTGATTGTTCTTGGCTTGCTGAACTAAAGAGGCCACCCACATTTACTTGATTTTAATCGGCTTAAATAAATGTTTTTGCAACAACCGGGTTGGCTGGCCGCAAACTCCATCACTGATATCGTGTGATTTTCACATGTTCCTCAAACCGTTATTTTCTTGTGAATTGCATTATCCTGCTATAGCCTTCTTGTGGGGTTTTGTTAGCTTGATGCATGATAAAAGTGGATATTGATGACTGAACTTGGGCAGCGACTCCTACGTAGATTCAATACTGTGAGCTGGGGAGGCACATATTCACAAAACGCTGATGTTGCTCAAGCAGCAAACATCACTGCAACGCACGTACATGAACATCCACGTTTCAATTCGAATCAAGCAAGTAGTTCCCTGTCCGCTAAGTATTTCTGTATTTTATTCTAAATTGCTCGCCATTCTTGTTGCCCTTAGTGCAAAAAAGCTGCCACTAGAGTGTGCAAAGAAAAATACCAGACCAGTAACAAAATGCCTGTACGAAGGCATTTGGTTTTGTTCAAGTACTCCTAAAAGCTCTAATAGCCACGTTTGTCAAATAAAGGCAGCAGACTGAAATCACAGAGCTTACACATACTTTTATTATTTCTGTTGCAAAGCCTTGGCCATAAAAATTAAAAAAACACTGGCAAAACAAGAGATCCAAACCTTTCAAAGACAAACACATTTTGGTTTGCCTATGGACAACAAAACTAGAAAATCCAAATGTCGTTTGTTTTTGTTTTTAAAAGTTCTTCGGCTGGTGTCCAACACAGTCCAACAAGAAACACCACTCCAGAAAGGACAAGGCCCTGACAACATCCTCCTGCTCGCAATGCGATAAAATTCTCTCTCCCTTCATCCCGACTACACGGGCTCCTGTCGAATTCTCACTCCAAAGCCTGGGCGAGCAAAGTTTTCTCACGCTTAATTTTATACTCAGGAGCTCTAACTCAAGCTCTTTTTGCTGGTTTATCAGCTGGTCCTCTAGCTGTATTTTCTCAGGTGCACCTCCTTATCAGCAGAAGGTGCAGGTTGTGCTCCTCCTGCAGGAGCTCCACCCTCGTGTTATCGTCAGCCCAGAGCTTTCACTCGAGGAGAGCCATATGACCGTTTGGATGCCCTGCGGCCTCCGTAGCGGGCGCTGCTGCATCACTGCCGCTGCAACTGCCGGCTGCGGAAGCTGTAGCTGCCGCCACCAGACTTGGCTCCCAAAGAGACTCTCGTGGTAGACTGTCGTCTTGCGCTGTCACAGCCCATGTTTCCCCTGGAGATGAGTCTGGCTTGGATGAGTCATCTGAAATGAACAAGCAAACTATATCTGTTGAATGTGAATCTTATGCGATATGTGAGTGCACGGAAGGGTAGGTGGAGGTGATCTTCCTTTCAAGGCAAAGGTGACGGCCACTGCCTATTCCACGATACACAAATTGGCTGCCTTACTCTTTACACAGCCATTTGAGTATGTACGGGGAATTAAAGGGGCCATGTGAGTTACCACTCCGTTTTTTCAGCACATGGCCTGGGGCAAAACTTAGAGTTAGCTTAGAGCGTGCCATGTGACAGGTAAATGTGATGGCATGCAAGTAAAAAAGGTGCGCACTGTAGCTGCGGAGAACTATGTTTGTGGGGTAGCCGCGGCGTGACGTGTCGCCAGCCTGCTTGTCCAAGTAATTCGCACCAAAAGACAAAAAAATTAAAGTAAAGCAGTGTTTGGGTTTTCAACACTGCGTCCTTGTGTGTGGTGCAACGTCTATTAGAGAGCAGTATGCCACACGTGAGGCTGGTGTGCAGGACACGTCACTCCATCGTTACACCGAAGTGCAACTGAGGTGATTACGAGACGCACCGTAGTGGATAGCTAAGAATTTAGACCACCTGGGGGTCCTCAAAGGGGCCATTAAGACAAAATACACCTTTCTTCTATGTTTATGTATTCACTTGTAACTTCTACTGTTTACCCAACACTTGCTACTGCTATAAAAAGCATGTGCACTAAATGTAAATGCAGAGATCTTGTTCTGCAAGCTTTGTACTTTGCATCGGATTTTGTCGGCCTCAGCGAATTGCAGCGAGCTGCCAATAATACGTCGTCAGTTCAGTGCGGAAAAGTAGCTAGGGTATTGCGAACCCATTATCTGTTTTCCTCATTATTTCATTTATTTGAGTCAAGTCTGTGTTAAAATTTGTGCAGTGTTATTCTAACGAGGCAATCTTTCCAGTCAACCAAACTTTAATTTTGTCTTCACGGCCCCTTTAACATGAGCTGACCTTTCATTTTTCAGCCTCAACCAGAAAACAGGCTGCAGCAGCCTGCACTTAAACCTGCATGCTAAAAAATGCGGATGGCCACTGCTTTTTCTTTCTTCTGCGGCAAAATGGATTCACACGTGATTAGGCCCCTGTTTAGAAACCAAAGCTAATTAATTCAACCACGAGCCCTCACTGCACTGCAGCTCAGAGATGTTGGACAGTTTTTTTTTACCGACCTGTGGCATAAACACGGTGTCCCTGGTGCTGTCCACCATTGCCTGCACCAACTGTAGGACCAGTCGACTCTGCACAGGCAGCAGGTGGCGTGTTCCGACCAAGTAATTCTTGTTTTCAGGCCGTATGCCAACCATCTCCATGGTCGGCGACATGGGTCGAGGTAGTGGTCCTCCCCCTAGAAAGCAATGCGTAACACACCGTCAGTAAAAAAAAAAAAAAGGCTGGAGTGAATGTGAGCACTGAAATGGCTCTAACAGCAGCATTCCAGTGAAAATAGTCACACGCACACACACATATACCTGTGCTTCTGTGGTCACATTTTGACTTCTCTTTCAAACTATAGTAGACAGTAGTTGAAATGTGAAAATGAAAGCTTCACTTTAAGGCTGCTGTGCTATAGCTAGGGCAGGCCTCCACGTACTGCAGTATGCTGGGGTTTCACAGTACTGCCGATAAGCTCTCAGTACCTGGATGTGGACAGATTATTTGTCAGGGTTCAGAAGCTGAATCTGGCTGGCACACATTTCCTTTGTGCACATGATGCGCGGTACACTACAGGTTCGGTTACTAAATTTTGTATATCCTTGTTGAGGGGAGGTTTTTTATTTTGAAAGGCTTGAGATTCAAAATTCGGCTACGTTGAAACGGATTATTATTATATCCAAGAACGAAACAGGGATGACATAACATCCGCGGCCCTTAAGAACCGGCAAAGTTCTTTTAACACACGAAAAAAATCACAGCAGGACGCGTGAAAGAAGCAGCTTTCGAACGTAAGGCAGTAACATCTATCGGTAGCGCAATGCTAGGGTCTTTCAACGAAATTGCGAACGTGTTACTTACCGGCCTTCAATTCCTCTCGCTTTCCGCGGAACCATTCCTCGTTCCACTTCTGCTTCATGTTGTTCCAGCATTGTTCAGTCCTGCCGCGTCGCGTTTTGTGACACCAAAGACGGAGTTAAAATTCCGTAGCAACATCTCGCCACTGGGAAGCTTTCGCTGCAACGGAAGATACGTCGTCCTTGCGCTATAATTTGCTTCGCCGCGTCTTTAAAACCAACACAAGAAGAGTCTTTTCACCTTCTGTGAACCTTGGTGCAACTTTTCTGCGCATTTCTTAGATCCTTTTGCTGCGCACGCACAAAAATACGAAGAAACGAACATGAAACCAACGAAACGCTGTCGAGAACGCCGATGCGGCTCGGTTGCGAGCGCCCGGGTTGCCAGATCACATTCACTAATGTCTGAAACACGCGTTATGCTTTGACTGTAGATGATTGGGGATTGCTATTTGCTTAAACAGACCATTGTTAACAATTACTATGGGTGGTTTTTAGTTAAAGGGACTGTTTTATGACCTTGATTTGCATCTTAAACGAAATAATTCCCGGTTACTCTCGATCCCAGCCGCGTCCGTCGCCGCCCCGCTCAAGTCACCCCCTGACTTGATGAAGCAAGCTCGCTCCAACGTCTATGAAACGCGGAGGTCGTCTTAGACCCGTTCAAGCCGCCTGCTGTCTTGGAGCGGACTTCATGAAGTACGCTCGCTGCTTAAGTTTAAGATAGGTCTATGAATTCGGGGGTAAAGGATCAAAAAGAAGGAGATGTACAGGACATATACATCGTGTGGACATCGGGGCACGAGTTTCTAGAGGGTAATATGGCGGCTGATGCCACTGCCCGAGATCATTCCCACCGGGCAACAACCGCTACCCTCACCCCCATCACAGAAGCTCAAGCCACTCCCCCGCCAAAGTTCCCACATATCCCACGACGCACCAGGGACATATTAGAACATTACAGATTGAGCAGACGGAAAGTTCCACCTCCTCATCCACAACTCACCAAAGAAGAAGCGACGCAGTTAAGAAGACTCCAAACTAACTCTTTCCCGCACGCCGCACAGTTGCACATGATTCATCTCAGCCTGTACAATTACGACTGCCAATTCTGCGGCACCCCCAACACTCTCTACCACATGTTGTGGGAGTGCAATGGTGTGAAGGAACTCCCAGAGGTCCTGGCGCCATCGACGGAGCAGTGGGAGGCCCTGCTGTCGAGCGAGGTACTGGATGGCCATCGCGGCCTGGTGATCCCGGTCAAAGAAGCAGCTGAGGGCCATGGAATCCTGGACTAGGGACGCCACCCACCATGGATGGTCAACGCTACTACATTGAAGATAATCCAGCTCTCAATCTTCCTTTTATAGAAATCAATAAATGTTTATTCCTCCTCCATTTCTTCCTCTGTTTGAAATCGAATTTGTAAACTTTGCAGAATTCCCGCCTGCTGTCCTGACCGTTGATCAAAAAATAAGGTTACAGAAAACAGCAGCAACTGTTTTTATTAAAATTAGCACCAAGCAAATAAAGTTGAAATTAGCAGCTAAAACCACAATAACATTACAAATAATGCACCAAAAATTATCACATTTTTTTGGAAGAATAGAGCTTGCCGTGAATCTTTACGGTATTGAAGTGCTCTATTTTCTAGCCAGATAATTATGCACGTGCAAACTGAGAAAATGCGGGACATCCTCCCTCCGATCTTGAAGCATGCTTATCGTTCGCTCAAGTTCTAGCAACGGCCGCTTCCCAGGTAGCGGCGCCGACGAAAGTGCCATCCACCACGCTTCGGGAACTGACAAAGCCAAATGACGGTGCCGGCGACTGCCGCACTGAAAGCATAACATCTACCGTTCGCTCCTGGAAAAGGAGTGGTAATGGAGAGAGGGGATAAGTGCGGTGAAGCGCAGCAACATTTACGCCAGCACTTGCACCGCGTCCACAGTGAAAATAGTATTCGACAGGGGGAACGATGCAGGCACTGGCTGCATTAAAATTTCCTACCAGTGCACCCCGAAATCGCTTTCCGCTACGCTGCTTCTGTGTTTTGTCATGAAGTGAATTATGGTGTGCGGATCCTCTGCGCGCTCGAATCGTAAAACAAAATTTGCTCGTCCAATTTGGTTTACCCGCGTAAAGTAGCAGACCGTATGGCTTCACTTATATGTATGCCCCCCATCCGAGACACAATACAATTTCTTAACATTGTCCGACAAACAGCCTGGAGTGAAGTAAAATATGCTCCTGCTTTCCTCCTGAATCCTGTGTCACTTGGACGTCATTTCTGGACGTCCACCTTCGCAGATTAAAACGGCACGTAGTATTTAATACTATCGCTAATTTTTTCCTGTCCTACCACAGAACGCAGGAGTCAGATTTGACGGTGCCAGAGTTGATGAGAGGAAGAGAGCATTGCGAAATTTTGAGTAACAAAATATCACCGGTCGTTTCCACTAACACTGAAACCTTGGGAGCGGCGAAGCAGGCATAGTATAAGTTTATTCTTGGTACCTTGGCGTTTGTGCCAACGGAGATGAAACCATTGGCACGAAGAGGTATACAGCTTTGCTGTAAAGGTCCCCAGGCAGCACAGAAAGTTTGTCCCATAGCCAGCCTGTCTATGGCCGCTTTCTGGCCGGTCCGGCCAGCATTCAGGTTCTGGCAGCCACTGTTCAGCCGTTAAACAACCAACATTTGGCAACCAGCACTTCGGTATTTCTCGGGCCGCTTGTGTTCAGACACACAGCGGCAGGTACTTGGCTGCCAGATATCCAGTTTACTTTCGGCGGCCAACGTTCAGAAGAAGAACGGCCGATGAACGGCCATAGGGCATCTGTTTTTCCTTCGGGAAGCCGTGTTCAGCCCAAGCGCGGCAAGCGACCCGCCGCAGAATATTCGTATTCGTGTGGCAGTTCGTGTTCGGAAGAAAACCGGCCTGAGTGCGGCTGTCGTGCATTCGGTCTCTCCCCAGGCAGCACAGGACTGTTCGGCCTTTCTCAAGCAGGTGTACTTTGGCCGGTGATTTTCTGCCGGCATTTCTCCGGCAACCATGTTCGGCCCGTGTCCAAATGTGGGCCTTTTGGCCGTATACGGCCGTACTCCCATCACTGTCCAACGGCCAGTAGGCGTCGGCCAGTCGAGAGGCTTACGTTCATACTGCCAGATTCCAGCCGTAGGGCAGCGTCAATCCCAAAGCCACCCGTGTGCGGCCGAAGTACGGCCACCGGAGGACAGCCGAGATGCGGTCGTCGGACTCCAGCCGGAATAAAGCTGCCGGAAATTCGGCTGTGCTACGGGCATTGTAGTTCAGCCACAGTACGTTAACTGTACTGAGGCCGGTGGACGGCCACTGCATGCAGCGCAAGCGGATGACTCAATCGCGCGGTACAGCAGCACAAACCCACCATTCTGAGTCCACTCCACCTACATCAAAGTGAGGCCCCGCGCAACCACCAGCCGTCCAGCCTTCAGCGCAACCTGGCTTAATTATCAGCGTCAGTTTACACCAAAATTGATTTATTCAACAGTGCTCACAAATGGTAGTTCCTTTAATTGCTGTGCCTCTTTTACTGTCGAATACAGCAAATATTCATTTCTTTGCAGAGCTAAAATAGATGTATTGTCCAGGTCCTGTTGTCTTCTGTGGGGCGGCTTACCTGTAATAAACAAGGAAGGATTGGGGGGGGGGTGGGGGGGGGGCGGAAGGCGCATACTTTACTGGGTTGAATTTCACAAAGATGAAAGTGCCGCTTTTAGGCAATTTCTTTTAACACTACACTTTCATGCTCTGACTAAATCAACTATTTTTACAACAGCTGCTTGACCAGATTGTTGTATATAAAACCGGTGCGAATGCCTTTACGAAGCGGTTCGGTACTCCACAAAACACTAAGCAGCATTCAATATAATTTACTTCGCACAAAAAGTATGTCCATTATTTGCCCATTTTTCTTGCAAAGAAATTTTCTACTCGATCAACTTTTTTGATGATCTTTCATAGGGCTGATCCTAGAAGAGATCAAAGAAGAACTGTCAATTTCAAAAAAAAATTTGTGTTGTTTTCATGAGTTACGTGCACACTCCTTAATAGTCCAAAAGAACATAATTTTCCTCTAAAGTCGTACTACGTGAAGGAAATTCTAGACGTGTTGCGAATGACGCCCTTCTACAGATGGCTGCAGTTGTATCCCTCTGTGTTCACACAAGGCAAGGCGCAAGACAAAAGTTTCATATTTTCTTTCAAACAAATAACTTAGCAATTGTAGTATTCATGCAGCAAACCTTGGATACTGCAACAAATAAAGAATAAATATTTAATTGGTCAAGTTTGAATGCGTAGGGTTCTCAACCCGTCGGAGGCGAACTTGCGGCTCCACAGGTTTATTTATTTATTATTTATTTGTTGTTTATTTATGTTTTATTTAGTTGTTCAGTTATTTATTTTTTTATTTATTTATTTCATACCTGCTTGCTCTTGCATGCCTTACAGCAGGGAGATACATAACACTAAGCATCAAATATGAGACCAAATAACAAAGTAATTCTACAAAGCGCAGTGAAAATCATCATTATAAACAGTGGATAAAATCATATGTGGAAGATAATTACACTCTCATCTTCATCTAAAATAAAATGAATCGCGCAAGGCGTCACCTTCAAGGGAAAGTTAATAACTTGCTTCAAGCTAGCGATCCCACTTTGGGATATGTAGAATGGCGCTTGGTTATAATTCTCCCCTTTTATTCCAGTTTTCGAATGATAGATATTACGAAAAAATGTCAACCTCAGGTTTCGTCTATGATCTTTCCCGTATTACCATTTAAGTTTACTTTTACTTTCCCTCATCCTAAGTTGACAGTGCCAATACCTAATACAAATCGTACTGCCCTATTCTGTATGTTTTAGAGCGTATCAACCAGCTCTTTGCTGTGGGGATCCCAGAAAACACACGCGTACTCCTACATTGAGCCCACATCAGTGAAATAAGGCTGTTCTTTTAAGTTACGTAGAGGTTCGCAGACATTTTATCTCGGAAAGCCAAAAACACGTGCAGCCGTAACTTTTATGTTGTGAACGTGCCTATTTCTCTAACAACTCGTTAAATAAACTCTCCGTTATTTATATTCCCGTGCCGTTCTTAAAGCAGTGTAATTTACTGTATACGCATTCAATTGGAATGAAGGTTTTCTTGTAAAGTTGACGTTAACACACTTTTTAACATTCAACGACTTTTCTGAATCAGCACACCAGGATGTTATTAATTTGAATCATGCTGCAAGTAGTTGGAATCACGTTCATTCGCTATAGTCCTGTAAATTACAGAGTCATTCGCGAACATTTTTAACAAAGATTTGAGGCCACACAAACAAAATAGGGCCCCCAACTGAGCCTTGGGGATTCCTGAGGTCGTGGGAACATATCCGGATGAACAACCATTGAGAGCGACCAGCTGCTGTCTTCGAGAGATATACTCGGCTATCCATGCAATAACCGATTCATTCAGTTTATTGACCGCAATGTACTAACAAGACGGTGATATGAAACACCGTCAAATGCTTTTTCGCCACACAAGAAAATAGTCAGCTATTTTAAGCTTATCTACTGCTAGAGCCAAATCGTGCGTGAACTCAACAAGCTGCATTGAGCAAGAAAAACCTAACGAAATCCGTGTTTTCTAGGATGCTGGCGATTATGTTTAACCAAATGGGTCATATCCCCAGTATAGCTAGCCTCAATTTCAAACACCGCAACTAAATTAACATCCAGGCTTCGTCATTCACAAGGCTCTGTTGTTATGGCAAATTCAAAATAACACTTGTTTCAAAATAGGCAGTCATAAAATCCCATGAAGTAACATAGTGGAGGGCACGAAGTTGAGCCTACCAATGCACGAGCTTAGAGTTTTCTACGTTTATCACAAACAATATAGCGCACATTGTTTTTTCCAGTATTATTGTGAGAAGAATAGCCGGAAACTTGCGCTTTTGCGCGCCCTTGCCTTTCTTTTCTGGGGAGTCCTTGACATGGCGCCGGTTGAGCTCCTGCGTGGTGGCCGCTTGCTCGACACCCTTTAAGGCCACTTATTTTGGTGAACCACCACCATCTCGGGTAGGACATCGCTGCCAGGTCGATGTCTACAATGGTCTCCATTTCTTGAGGGGGCGAATAGCCCCGAGCTGATGCGTCGGGGAAGCCGACGGGCGAGGCGTTGTAGTGGCTATGACTGGCGAGGCTTAGCGCACACGTCGGTGTGGCACAGTCTTCTTGTGGCAATAAATGGCATTTCGATGGCATAAACGTTTCCCTGGTAATGTCCAGTGATTCCTTGCACCTTGCCCGTTCACCTAGAACGCTCATTACTGTTTGACAAACGTAGTTCGTTCATTTAAAACGTAGAAACACCGAGCGGATGAAAAACGTGTCTGCGCCATTCAACTCCCTAACGGCTCTTTCTTCACCCAGGGAAAAACTGGTCCTACATCGGCGGGTCTTCTTCCAAGCACGTCTGTACATGAATTCTCGGGACCCAGACGCGCGCCGTTGTTCGCATAATGACATATAACCTGATACCTTACGAAGGCCGGCCGGTTTCTTCTTGAACACCGGTTGCCGAAAATTCTGCGGCCGTTCGCTTGCCGTAATTAGGCCGAGGACCCCTAACCAAATGCTAAACGTACATTCTGAGCCCGTAAGTCGGCCGGTCTCCTTTATAACACCGGCTGCCCCAAGAAAACAAATATTCTGCCGCCGGATGCGCGGTTCACTGTTGAAAGAGCGGATGCGCGGCAGCCGCGCTACGGCCGGTCTCCTTTCGAACACCAACTGCCACAAGAATACGGATATCCGGTGGCCGGTAGCTTGGCGTGCTTCGGCTGAACACCGCTTCCCGAAGAAAAAACGGATGCCCGAAAGCCGTACTCCGGCCGCTTTCTTTCTCAACATCGGCAGCCGAAAGGCAACTGAATATCTGGCAGCCGGGCAGCTGCCGCTGTGCGTCTGAACACGGGTGGCCGGAGAAATACCGAAGCGCTGGTTGCCGAATGTTGACCGTTCATCGTATGATCAGTGGCTGCCAGAACCTGGATGCTGGCCGGACATGCCAGAAAACGGCCATAGACGGGCCGGTCTTGGGACACATTTTCTGTGCCGCCTGGGTCAAGGGTGAAAAGCGCGTCCGGTGGCGGAATATTCGTTTTCTTCAGGCAACCGGTGTAATAAAGGAGACCGGCCTACGTGCGGCCCCAGAATGTACGTTGTTCATTCGGTTAGCGGTCATCGGCCGGATCATGGCAAGCGAAAGGCCGCAGAATAATTGGCAACCAGTGCTCAGCTGGATATCAGCCGAATATTGGCACCCGTCTGGCGGCGAGAACCCATGCACTTCTCGAAACTGGCGTTTTGAAAAAGCTGTCAGAGAGCCGAGCGATGCAGACGCGTTTTTCATCCGCTCGGTGTTTCTCCGCTTTAAATGAACGAGCTTCGTTTGTCAAGCAGTGGTGAGTGGTACTACGTGAACGTGCAAATTTCATGGACTCACTGGGGATTACCAGTTGACCTATTAGGCCATCGGAATACCATTCATTGCCAAAAGAAGACTGTGCTGCACCGACGGGCCAGCTAATCCTCGCCAGTCGCAGCGCGACCACGCCCCACCCGCTGCCCTCATCGGTGCATCTGCTCGGCGGTATTCATCCTTGCGAGAAATGGAGAGCATTGGAGACATCGACGCGACATAGTTCTCCGATTAGAGATGGCCCTGGTTCGCTGATATTAACTGGCCTACAAGGGCGTCGAGCAAGTGGCAACCACGCAGGAGCTCAACCGGCGCCATATCAGGGACTTCCCACCAAAGAAAGGCAAGAGCCGCAAACGCGCAAGTTACCGCCAATTCTTCTGGTAATCATGCAGCAAAAAACAATGTTGCATTACGTTTTTCGTACTAAATATATCAGAGGCCTTCCTTGTGCATTTGTAGGCTCAACATCGTGCCCTGCACTGTTTTGTGATATGATTTTATGACTGCCTATTTAAAAACAAGTGTTATCTCATATACGCGATAACAGCAGAGCCTTGGCAATGATGAAGCGTGGATTTTAAATTAGTTGTGCTGTGTGATGCTGAGCTCAGCTATCCTCGGAATACAGATTGCTATTGTTGTGGAAAGTGCTCATGAGCGACCACAAGACAAGTGTACTTATATTTGTGTGCTGTGTACAACAAAAGTTAGTTAAGAGTTTGCACTTGTCCCGTCCTTTCTGGATGTGTTATTTTTTCGCGCTAAGTCCGTGTTTATTCACAAACATGAGCCAACTCGCCCAACAACAAGCTCTTCCAAAATGGCGGGTTTGTGCTGTTGGCCGTGTGACTGAGTCATCTGCTTGCTCTGCATGCAGTGGTCGTCCACCGGCCTCAGTACAGTTAACGTACTGTGGCTGAACTCCAATGCCCGTAGCATGGCCTAACTTCCGGCAGCCTTAGCCCGGCTGGAGTCCGACGACCGCATGTCGGCTGTCCTCCGGTGGCCGTACTTCGGCTGCCCACGCGTGGCTTTCGAATGGCCGGAGACCTACGGCGGGAATCTGGCCGTATGAACGTAAGCCGGTCGACCGGCCGATGAAGACTGGCCTTTCGATAGCCTTCGGAGTACGGCCGTGTACGGCCAAAAGGCCCACATTTGGACACGGGCCGTACACGTTTGCCGGAAAAATGCCAGGTGGAAAATCAATGGCCAAAGTACACCGGCTTGGGTTAGGCCGAACGGTCCTGATCTCCCAGGGTCTTATGTCTTTGAAGCACCAAGCTATCTGTTGCGAGACGTAAGCGAGTGTCCAGGTGTTTTTTGTACCCGTTATGTTCTAACTCTAGGCGAAAACGAGTTTCCCGAACTTTTAGTGCCGTTTCTACATGAGACGACGATAACGACAATGACGACACAGGAGACAACAACAGCCACAGCCCTTAAGAGGCTTCAGCCCTAAAAAAGTGGCAGCGTATCTGATCACTTCGCTGCAAAGGTCATCGAAACACCATGGTCTTCAGCTGCCCCTGTCTTGTAAGTGCCTCCCTTATCCTACCCACCCAGTTCTCACGCTCTTCCCTTCTAGCTTCGCCCCCCTCACAATAAACACAGTTAGGGGTACGCTAAATTCAACAGTTTTCTTACGTTTTACTGCTCGCAGGCACTTCAAGAACCTTTGGCACTTTTAAATTTAGGACCATTCTTAAGAGTACTCGTTGTAATTACAAGTGAAAACATATTTTGAGGCGTTTATTTCATTGGCTTCCGCAAAGCTCCAGCATTCATATATTTTTACTTTGAAGAACAATGCACACATGACTTACGCGTCGATATCTCGAATGAAATATGCCCAATCTTTTCATTTTGCTCAAAAATGACGAGAATTAGTAACATTAGTACAAGATTTTGTAGTTTATAAAGTCTTTGAATATAAAAGAGCCTCGTTTAAGCATTCCCTGAACTTTTTTCTGAGTGGCTGTATTGTGGATAGACAGAAAAACGCATGGATAGACCAAAATAAATCCCTTTACGGGAATTAAGAAAATATGGCATGCTAACATGAACTCCAACAATTTTTAATTAGAAATCGCGGAATCACGAAGAGATGACTGCAAGTTATTGGTTGTTTTTGTTTTGATTTAAGTTTACTGGAAGCACGTAAACACCGTAAGATTAGGCAAAGCCATTGATATCCGCGCATGGCAAGAAATAAACTTTAACCAGTTTATTTTACCACAATCACAGTATGCAGCACCGTGAGGTTATTTTCCCTCTTCCAAAGCGCTAACATTTCTGCGGTGCTGCAACCAATTTCCCTGTAGATCTCTATGTACTTGAAAATTATTATAAATCAACAAAATATCAACCGGTGTTCGTGGCGGAAAGCTATTTGAAAAGCGCAGAGAAGTTCACTGCTTTTTTCAGTGAATTCCATGCGAAGAAAACATTTTATGCGACATCTGCTTAATTGCCTTAATTTGCGGTCGCTTGTATAAGTTCGTCGTCGAGGCGCCCTTTGGGAAAGAGGTGCTGCATGCGCCTCTATATTGTAACATCGCTTTACTTAAGTCAAAAAGTTTCGCCTGGGCCCAGACGAAAAAATGAGGAGGTGCGAAGGCGATAACATTCGTGTTTTTACACTGTCAGTCCTCTTCAGGTGGCTGGGTACAATCCCATGATGTGTGCGTGTTAAAGCCGGAAGTTAGGCTTCCCCCCAGACATGCGTCCTTCAAAAGGCGCATGCCTGGGGGGAAGCAAAACACTAGTCTCCAATAGGCGTCTGGTACCCCGCTGAATAAAAACTCTAATACAGAAGTGGTATGCTTTCTAGTTGCTGCCAGGTGTTTCTTTGTCGCGTGGTAGAATTGGTCCGTCTCGCGTCCTGAGGGTTTCAGTGGACTTTCTCCGGTACGCTTTAAATGATGTTCTATGGTCCCACCACATGATACACGTATGGCTTTTGCTTAAAAAAATCGGAACTCGACGCAGCAGTTTTTAAGAAGACCTGGACTGTACAAAAGTCTGTCAGACTATGGCATTTTTATTCCATCTAGCAGCAGGCCATTTAGGGCTTCAAAACACGACTGTAAAAGTTTCGAACAGGGATCCCTCATTGCCTGACGCGCTGTTTCGTCTGTTTGCTTGGTTGGTGGTAGGGTTTAACGGGCAGACGCAACGCAGGCGATGAGGCAAGCTGTAATTCAGGGCTCCGGAATAATTTTGACCACTTGGGGATCTTTACGTGCGCCAAAATCTCGTACGCACGGGCGTTTATAGTTTTCACCTCCATCAGGAAAGCGGCCACCGAGGCCAGCTATCCAATCTGCGAACTTGTGCTCAGCAGCCTAAGCCCTCATTCACACAGCCGTCACCTTCTCCGTCATGGCACCGTCACGCCAAGAAACCTCGACGGAGACGTAAACGAGTAGCGTTCGTACTGGTGCTCTCCGTCAGATTACAAGACCGTCTGCCTAGTGATCAGTTTAGCATAGAATTGAGCGTTTTTAATCTGCAAAGTATATAAAATAGTTTGTACTCACGTTTCGCTATATTTAGCCATGAAAATTGGTTTTCTGATCAGCTGGCTTAGCGCGCGGCATGGTGCCGTCACGTTGACGGGACGGAAACGTAGAGCTCGGCCTCCCGTTACCGTCTCACCGTTTTCGGAGAGAAATCGGCCGAAAAAAAGGCGCCCATGACGGAAGACGGTGACATGACGGTGACGTGACGGGGTGAAAAACGGCGGTAGGGATGAGGGCTAACTCCTTAGCCACAGAGCCACCGCGGCGGGTTTGGTCTCTTCGCTATGTGCGCTCCATACCAAGACCACGTGTGATACGCCGCTGCTGGTTAGGTGCCAAATGTAACCAAAACGTCACTATATCCCTGTATTTGGGAAACCAGTGACTCATCAGTGGGAGGTCCAAAGAGAAAGAAGAACTTTTTGGCTCCACACAGTTCTTGGTAGAATAAAATTCTCTTGTCCTTTTCTGGCTGTTCAGTTGTCACATGGTGCCCACTGATATCTTCTCTTTCGATTTCTTGCAGTTCCCGTTTGCTACATCAGAATTGCCCACGCCGCAGGCTCGATTATGTGCGGTAATGTTTGACAATCGTCCGAGGACGCATGGTGAACCGAAGTGAGGAACCTGCCGCTCATAACCATGCCTACTTTGGTCAAAGTCCCCATACAGAAAAAACGCTGAATAGGCCACGCAAGGGAAAAGCAAAAAGAGCTTGTCTTTAGGCAGGTAATTGTGTTCAGGTTACCGGATGGAACTATTAACCTTAAGGCATACTGTAATGGAGTTTAAAGAATCCTACTAGTGTTTGGTGAGCCAGGCGTGCGGCTTTCAAATGACATGGACCAAACGTTAACAAAACGCGAATTTGAATTCTAGAAATGTACGCAAAAGAAAGATCAGATGTTTTAAGTGGAAAGCAGAGAGGAAAGTAGAAGAGTCAGTGAATAACACCTATGAGGCCAGCACAGAAGCACAATAGAGGCTGTTCATGTTTTGAAAGTAAGGTGTACGAACAACGCAATAACTACCTAGGTCAACGTGCAACACTATTCCAACGAAATTGGAGGTCATTGAAGACTATGGTTATAACAGCACCTTTCTGCATTTTCCAATGCTCACATTTAGTCTTTATCGCATATAAACCGCACAAAGAATGCATTTGCAAACGTCCAGTTAGACTTCTTGTATTTTACATCCACGATTACCTACAAGGCACCATGTTTGTTATAAAGCACTGCAGCACCCAAGCCATGAAAGAAAAGCTGAGTCTACGCCACTAAATATCCATTGCCATGAATTACTGGCCTCTACATTGATAGGCGCTTGAAAGCGAGAATGCTGTTGGGATTGCTCATCAGAGCTAAAATGATTACAATTGATTTGCTTGGAGCACGCGTGTAAGCATTGTTTGCTGCCGACGTTCGTGCTTACAGGAATTAACAATGCTCTTGCATTATCTGTCGACAGGGAGGGAGCATCAAAAGAAATATAGACCTGACACATTCTTTGCTTCTCATGAAACTGTTCTATTCCCCACACTTCTTGCCAGCGTGAGGGATTTACCTAACAATAATTTAGGCGCAGGACTTCCACTGACCTTTAGATAATTGGCTGCCATTTCTTTCGACAAATTAGATAAACACGAATAATTGCAGATCCAACTTATCGTTTCTTAGTCCAGGAAGCCAAACATTTATGACCTTGGGCAGAAAATGAGAAAAAATATAATTAGGATCGCCGTTCGTACATTATTTATGCTTCCCTTAAATTGCCAATATTTTAACCTCCTAACTGAGGTGGGCGTCAAAGTATATGATGGTTCAGTGGTCGCAGCCCCTATACTTTGATTGTTTCATTCATGAGCATGCCCCAAACGTACTCAAGTTTGTACCCCCAAGAGAAGCCGTGTTCAGTATGATTAATTTGATGTGCCTTATACCATTGAATTGGTTGCTACACAATGCAAATCCATAATGTTGCGGTTTCTCGAACCGTAAAAACAGTTGAACTTTGAATGGAAGCCATTGAATGACTAAAACAATTTTAGTGTAATTTGTACTTTTGTTATGATAACGGCAAAGGGTTTATTTCTATATACGAGGTTAATAATGGACGCGCTCTTATCTTGATTACACAGATTTTTTTTTGTACACCTAAGGGCAAAATTTTTTGTATATTGGGCGGGGAATTTCAGGATCAGCAACGAACAATTAAAATTATTCTCTGGTCGCTACTAAAACAACATTCTTGCCGGAGATTTCAAAGCACGTATATAGTCTACTATGCTGTATTAGAAGCCTCTTAGAGATACGTAACACCATCAAGCATTAGAAGCAGGTTAAGTTTAAAAGACTGAGCGTGGAATGTTGCATAACAGCGTTATTGCTACGAAGAAGTTGTTTCAAAATTAATTTCTATCTTCTATTAACCCAAGCACACAATATATCTCTCTAAGATCGCTAATCTAGACCTAGTTGTAAACTATCTTATATTGAGAAACTTGTACATCCGTCTCCCGTTCGGAAAACGCCGACGCGGCTCAATATGTTCAGATATCCGCAAAAACGAGGGATCTCTCGGAATTTATGCATTGCCTGCGGGAGTGTCAGTTTATGTTAACAGTCCTAGGCGAATACGATGGTTTAAAGGGGCACATTCTGTCTGGGTATCAGTTGGAGGTCTCCGTCATATATTCGAGCATTTTTTTACCCCGCTGGAAACGTCGTTTGGGACGCGGAAAACCCGCTTCCAAGCAGGTTTTACTGTTACATATTTGTGCCACTGTTCTGAAGTGCTGAAATCATAAATACAGTGGTGTATGCAGCAGACATCTACTTAGGTAATTTTTTTAGATGTCCAACAAAAGAGCATTGTGTTCTCTACAGTTATCAAACCTTTTCATTTTCCTAAAAAGAAAATCCTCTAATCGATTTATTGCCTGATATGAGAATTTAGAACTTGTAGCGATCTTAGCGCAGTCCTTAAGTAGTTCTTGACGGTGGGGCTGTGACCACGATCTATTTACGTAAACCGGTACCCATCTCTGTAGACTGGCGGTGGAAATCTCAGTGCACGCTGAACAGGCTGGACCAGCAAACGATTGCATGTGATTCTAATTAAATCCTACTCGTTCTGGTATGCAGGTTGCTTTGAGAAACATTATCTATAAGTCAGATGTATTTTAGGGTTGTATTTTAGGCAGCGCAGAAATAGGTGAAAAGAGAGAAATACTAGCAGCAACAGTTTTCAATCACCGCTTTTAAAGAGAGACAGAGGTCATCTGTGCTTCTGTGGTTTCAGGTAGGAGTGTGAATAGTTAGGGTGAGTGGTGATGGTAATTAATACGGATAGTGGGTTAGTGGTCATTAGGAGCGAGAAAGCGACATAGTCAGAGTTTTTAGTGTTCACTCTACATTGCCTAGGCAGGACTTAACGCTGCGGCTTTTCTGCGTTGCTAGAGAAAGAAGATGTTGGTTGTGGAAGGAGTAGTTAAACTATTGAAAAAATTAGGTAAACGGAAGGTAGAGAGCTGAAAGGTCGACCCTTCAGTCTAAGGTGCCATATGCAGAAGCTCCTTTGGTGGCCTCTCAATCAGCTCGATAACTATAATGAGATGGTCCAAGTGACCTTCCATGTGTTGATAGAAGTGTAGTATATAATATTCGTTGAATTGTTTGTCCCGAAGCATACACTAGGAAAAGCCTAAGTTACGCGGTAAAGGGTGGATATGTTCCCGAATGTAGCAAAGTTTAAAGCCTATGTTTTATTTTCCCACCAATCATCTCGGCCGATGCACTTAGTAGACACTTGTGTTAATTTGTCATCCATGAAGTTTCCTATCCCTAGGCATTCTTGTTGGTAGACTAGGATCTTGTTGGTAGACTAGGATGAGAAGGCGTTTTTAACGTCATTTGGGTATGGCTCCTCGGGACCATGATTACCGCAGTCATGGTGGTCGCATGGAGCAAGGTATCTGACTTCATGTCTCTCTGGGTCGGTGCCTCCTTCTGTTCCAGACCCTCCTGCACTTGTGTCCAGGTAAGGGTAAGTTTCACTATTGTGGGTGAGAATATCTAACGAAGCGTTTAGGTATTCTTTTTGCAGCCAATAGCCCAATGCCATTTGAAAGCATGTATTGACGTTTACGCTTGTAAGTCAAGGGGATGCCTCCAACTTCTGCATCGTTGTTCCAGCATGTCGGAGAGTCACGCAGTAACCAATATTGCCAGAACAGTAACTAAGGCAATTGCTTCCTCGTACTTTTCCGCATCCAAAAAAAGGCGTAGAGTGTTGTCATAACTTTGCATTCTGTTGTCTCATGAGTTTTATTGGTCAGTGGCAATAGCGGAGGAGGGAGAGGAATCACGATCGAAGACAGTGCCGGTTCACTCTTGTGCCTTCGTCGTTAGCGTTGCTATAGACTGTCACGCGTCGTCAACGCTGATGGTTCACCTGGCTCTACCAATGCCGCTTACGGAGCCAGTATTGATGGCGCACAGCCGTTTCGCTTTGACTGCACTGTGTACAACGTACGCCACAGTACAGTTTGCCCTAGTTGAATAGGAGCCATCCTTGCCACTTATGGGCACGAGATGACTGCGGGTTTGTACTAAAGCTACGGACATCCTACGTAAAAAAGCTTCTCGGCAACAGCAATGGTTTTTGGAAGGATTACTCACAGGCTCGACCACATATATTTACTGGCGATGTGAGTTGGGAACACAGTAAGGGCCGTTGCACTTTGATTGTAGCTTGCATGACCATCCCGGCGGTGTGGTTGAGAGCCAGAGCCCTATCCAGATCATTCAGACCGAACACCGGGTGAGTTGTGGATGCATCGTGGTGGAGCTTCTGGCGCCCTTGTTTTGAGTGACCTTAATGAACGAGCCAGTTGCCGACGCTCTTCCGCCCGTCTTGCTACATCAGAAACCGAGGTTTATTCGGACACATGGCGACTGTAAGAGAGGATCGCGCTGAGCCGACGCGACAGTTCACGTACGTACTCGGGGAAAAAGGGAGAGTAGCATTTGGTGGCCTGCATGGCGATATTGTATGCGTAGGTCCAAAGAAACGACGGTATCTAAGTTCAAATTGTAGGATGCCTATACATGGGCAGCATGTCCCCAAATGTGCAATTAAAACGTTCGGTTAATCCATTCGTTTGCGGTGATGTGCAGCAGTGGGGCGGCGAAGGATTCGGCATGCCTTCACTTCTTTTACAACATCACATAGAAAGACACATTCCTTTAACTGAGCAGCTCGCCTAGGGCCCCCTTACTACAGACGACGCGATGAAAAAGAAACGTTGGTACTCTGTTGGTGGTACCGTCCTGTAGGGTACTGGCTTCGGCGTTCCGCGTCAAATGGTTAACGGGTAAGGTGACCCACCAATTTTCAGGCGATTTCCTGCACTACACAATCCAGAGGTAGAATAGGGAAAGGCAAGAGCTGCATTATTTATTTATTTATTTAAAATACCTTACAGGCCCCTGTTCAGGGCATTGAGTAAGGGGAACAAAGGAAAGAGTTACAGATCATTTATCGCAAAGTCACGAAGTAAAAAAACATCATAACAAATTATGACGACAAGGTTCGAAATACACGTGTAAGTTTTAAAACGATAACAAGAAAAGGAAAAGTCAATACCATATCGCACACACGTAAACTGCGCACGAACATTGCAAGTATACAAAACGCTAACACGCTAGTAGGTAAACAAGAGGACAACCCAAATAGAAGATACCCAAATATGCGCAGACGAAGTGCACCAAACAGTTTCTGCAGTCTCGAGTATGCACAACGGAAGGATAACAGGAAAAAACGCAGAACATACTCGCGCCCGTAAAGAGACATTTCCAGCATGAAATCTTCGTAGTCAGGCACAAAGCGCGACACTGGCAAAAAAAGAAAGAAAAATAGAAATCCCAAGCTAGGACAGATTGTTTTGGCCTTCCAGCTGAAAAAATGGAAGAATAAAAAAATTCACCCCACCTCCCCGAAGGGAATCGTGAGGAAATGCGAATGCATTTCTTTTGATTGATTATAGAGTTTAAGGCGCCGACGCAACGCAGGCGATGAGGCGCGCCGTAGTGGAGGGCTCCGATTAATTTTGACCACCTGGGATCTTTAACGTGCGCCGAAATCTCGAACACACGAGCGTTTTTGCTTTTCGCCTCCATCAGAAAAGCGGCCGCCGCGGCCGGGAATCGAACCCGCGACCTCGTGCTCAGCAGCGCAACGCCTTAGCCACTGAGCCACCGCGGCGGGTGAATGCATTTCTTTTGCGCGAGAGTGCGCGGAATTTATAATTTGTAGCGTAACCATTTATTTAACACCGGTTTGTGTTGTCGTTGTACTTGACGGCCACGATCACTGCCTTGTGGTCGGTAAAGTGCACAGTCAAAGGGTCTTTGAGAAGCATGCGGGCGTGGGAGAGTGGGGCGAGCGTCGAGAGGAGAAGCACCGAAGCACCGCGCCTACCCTCGCCTACACTCTCCCACACACGCGGGAGCTCCGGCGAGCTCCCCCCGCACCACCTGCTCCGGTTGCTAAGGGAGAGCAGGAGCGCGCGCGCTCGCAGCTGTTGCTATGGGAGAGGGGGTGAGAGCGGAGAGATAACACCTGCGGGCGCGTGGACGCCGCACGGCGCCTGAAATGGCTCGACTAAGAAATGCATTCACATTTAAAAGCACGGTGGTAAAGCGGTTTGCGGCGTTGGCAGTCTGGGTTTGAGTGAACGTAATGGGGAATGAAGCTTTACATGGGCTTCGCAGCAGCACATCGGACGCAATGGCAAACCCGTTTTGTCTTATCGTGCAGGTCTTCGCTGTTTTGCTTCAAGTACAACCACTGCACGCATGCGCCCGGTTTAGACTGTTTGGACAAGTGCTTCATCTGGACGACAACTCATCCGCCCCACATGACCACTGCGCCATCAGCGAAGTCTTCTTGCCGCTCATCGCCTCTTCTGCGCTTGCGCCCTCATCGGTGACGTCAGACAACGTGGCTTCACTGGCGCTTATAAAGAGCCGCCTTTCGACGGACATGATCAGTGGGCTTGGCAGCAGCACAACGGACGCAATGGCAAACCCGTTTTGTCTTATCGTGCAGGTTAGTACTTACATGCCTGCAAAATGTACTCGTAGCGACAATCGTTTTTTAGTGTTGCTGCCTTGGCCACTTGCTGTCGGAAGTGTTTTACTCGATGTCCTGTCTTTCAAAATATGTCTTTTAAGTTGTGGCGACGTTGAGGCAAATCCGAGTCCTGCAGAGAATGAACTTTTGCTTCAGATGCTTGCAGGCCAGGCAACCATGACTGCCTCAATGAACAACGTACGGGAAAAACAGGGAAAGATAGAAGCAGATATCGCAGAATAACTGATAGATTGAATGCTCTTGATGCCCAAATGATGGCCCTTAATGCTCAGAAAACAGAAGTAAATAACGTAGGATTGACGGTCGCCAAACTTGAAGGGCACATGACAGCTTTAACCAACAAGGTTGACGAACTAGAAAATAGGAGCAGGAGAAACAACTTGATTGTGTTCAGTTTAGAGGAAGAAAGTAACGAAAAACCTGAAAACCTTATCACTGCCATTAAAGATACATTGTTTAAAAACAAACTCGAAGTGACCACAGACAGCATTGAAAGATGCCACAGATTGGGTAAAAAGAGCGGCAATAGCCGCCCTGTAATTGTTATGTTCTTCGACTTCCATGAAAAAATGGCAGTGTTAATGGTTTGCCCCAAACGCAAAGGAACTACTGTCTCGATATCGGAGGATTTTTCTTCCAATATTCGAGAAATTAGAAAAAAGCTATGCAAAGTTCATCCGAAGAGCGCGAAAAAGGGGCAAAGGTCAAACTAGTCTTTGACAAATTAAGCGTGGGCGGTGTTCAGTTGGGAAATAGCGGTGCAAAATCTCCAAGACTGTTAAATGACCTTCAAAACAAAACATACGAATCAAAGATGCCCTTTCCATTTTTAATATCAATTGCCAAAGTGTAGTTAATAAAACAGCCCAGCTAGAAAGTGTGCTACTTTCCCACGGTCCTGACATAGCAGTGCTCACAGAAACATGGTTACACGAGGATATATACGACAGTGAATTTGTGCCAAAGAATTACAATGTTTTTCGTAGAGATCGTGGGAGCCTAGGAGGAGGGGTCGCCGGTCTTTTAAAAAATCCGTAAAGGTCTTGAGAATGCCTGAAGTGGAAGAGATGGAAAGTGTGTTTTGCAAAGTGTTTTAATAATGTTGCATATGTTCTTGGAGCCATTATAGGCCTCCCAATTCTTCAATTGGTATTTTAAAACATTTAAAAGATTACCTAAGTTGCAACGTAAAACAGGACGATCAACCTATTCTCACGGGGGATTTCATCTTGCCAAACACAAATTGGGCCGCACTGTCATCCCGCTCAGACAATGTTGTAAAAAATGAAATCCTTGACATTGCGTTTAGCTTTGATCTATTGCAGATTGTGAACGACCCTACTAGAATACAAAATGATTCAGAGACTATTCTGGACCTGTTTTTTGTCAGCGGCAGTATAAAAGAACATGTTTTATGTGAAGTGGTGCCAGGTATCCCTGATCATAAAGCAGTTGTACTAACTTTAACTGCCGTCACCATAACTCGGAGCAATGACATTCATTATTTCCCCAATTTTTCCCGTTCAGATCACGAATCCATCATTGATATGTTGGATTTACACTACGACAATTTTAAAGATAACACTTGCAGTGTCGACGCATTATGGCATATATTTAAAGGCATTGTTCGTGAGTGTATTCAGCGATTTGTGCCTCTGATAGGAAAAAAACCACGAAACACAATCCCTGGGTTACTCGGGATACATTGCACCTAAAACGAAAGTTGAAGAGACTGAACAAAAATTCGAGAGAGAACGGTGGTAATGAATTAAAATCAACTTTTGAAGAAATAATCTTAAAATTAAAACAGCAAGTTACGCATGACAAAGAAAAGTACTTTAGCACTCAGCTTCCATCTTTTAATAAATCCTCCCCAGAAAAGTTCTGGAGAGCTATTAGCCCCCGCAGCAGCTCTTCTGATTCCTTTTTAATCCATGGAAAGCTTGTGAATGACCAAACCATAGCTTGCTCGGCTTTTAACAGTCATTTCAAAGCAGTGTTTACGAAGGACAATGCCCTACTCCCGCATTTTATTCTGGATCTCCCCCCTGTTCCTGATATTTCTATTTCTGAGCATGGTGTATTTAATTTGCTACTGCAACTTGATGTTAAAAAATCCACGAGACCTGATGGTATTTCCAATGCCTTCTTGAAGCAATATGCTGAGTGGTGCGCCAAATATTTATGCATCCTGTGTACTAGATCTCTGAATGAAGGTGTTGTACCGGAAGACTGGAAAACCGCTAAAATTAAACCCTTGCATAAAAATGGTGACAAAGCATGCATTTTTCACTACCACCCTATTTCTCTGACATCTACAACGTGCAAATTACTGGAACATATTATTCATAAACACGTGATTGAATTTCTCGACGAACATAATGTCTTGACGAATGCACAACATCGTTTTCGCCGCGGGTATTCCACTACGACACAATTAGTTGAAACTGTACATCATTTTTCACAGGCAATAAATGTAGGTAAAGAGACAGATCTTATATTTATGGATTTCCGCAAAGCATTTGACAAAGGCTCGCATACTAAATTACTGCACAAATTAGGCTGTATAATCAGAAACGAAAAAATATTAAGATGGATCAAAGCCTACTTGTCGAACCGTAACCAATTTGTTGTTCTGAATGAAGTTTATTCAGGCAAAGTAACAGTTGATTCCGGTGTCCCTCAGGGATCGGTTCTAGGCCCGCTCTTTTTTGCTGTTTATAAATGACATTGTGACAGACCTGTAAGTTCCGGTTAAAATATACGCTGATCATTGCGTATTATATGAGAAAATTAGTTCCGTTGAAGACCAGGCTAGGCTAAACGAAAACTTTGCGAAAGTTATTTCTTGGTGCGATAAGTGGCAAATGTCAATAAACTTAAAAAAACGGTATTTATGAGAATAACACATAAAAAGCGACCGCTTTTGTTTTCTTACAAAGCAAACAACGTTTTACTTTGAGAAGTACAGGAGTGCAAATATCTCGGTGTTGGGATTTCAAACGACCTCTCTTGGACGAAGCATATTGATGTTGTAACCGCAAAATGTCTCCGGTAACTTTATTTTAAGGCGTGCGTTAAAGTCCGCCACACCCGATCTACGCCTTCCTGCCTACAATTCAATAGTTCGCCCGATAAAGGAGTACGCAGTCGTCGTTTGGGACCCTTTCACGAGGAATAATATAGAAAAATTAGAAAGAATACAAAAGAAAGCAGTTCGATTTATATATAACTCATATGGTCGCTCCTCCATTACTGAACTCCTAAACAGAAGTGGGTTCCAACCAGTTTCCGAGAGAAATCGCATCTGTCGCTTAAAATTTCTTTTTCAGTTAGTCCAAGGGCACTACCGCTTAGATACGTCGCACATTTTATCCTTTTCTTCAGGTTATGCTACCAGAAAACGGCACTCCCTTATGATTACACCACTTGTTCCGCAAAATAACTGTTTTAAATATTGTCACGAAGCCAAGGACGACGCAGTTGTCTTGAAGGAGAAGCAAGTTTATTGGAGCGGACTTGTGCTCCCCTAACAACTCAAAACAATACAGAGGCGGCGAAGCAGCGGTCAACACAGTGACTTGCGTCGGCGAGCGTCGCTGAATCGAATGCCGAGGCGTCTGCTCTGCAGGCTTTTTATCTTTCGGTGCGAGTGTTTCTAGAACCGTCGATTCACATTCAGAACATTGTAGATCACAGACGATTATTCTGGGCGAGCGATGCTAGGGCGAAACAGTTTGCTTAAATGATTGTGATAGCCCGTGCGGCATAAAAATAAAGAATGGGAGACGCGCTTTGCTTGGAACGCAGATAACACAGCCGGGCTTGGCCCGGCAGTAAAAACAAACAATAAATAAGCAAGCCAATACATGGTTCGCGGCAATACCCCCCTCTAAGAGTGCATCGACCCGATGCTAAAATTAAAGACAGTCCGAACAAACAACAACAACAACAACCAAAAGGTCCGTCATCTTGCATAGTAAGGTTTCAAGCGAACCACGTGGACGACGACGGGCCGCATGCGTCGTCGTGATGTTCTGGAATCACCATCGGGTATCACCTCGTTGGTAAGTTGGCCGACACGTCGTAGAATTTGGTAGGGTCCGAAATATCGTCGCAGAAGCTTCTCACTGAGTCCGCGTCGTCGAATGGGAGTCCAAACCCAAACACTGGTCCCCTGGTTGGTACTCGGCGTCTCGGTGTCGGAGGTTGTAGCGCCCGGCATCCACGAGCTACTGGCGCGTTGTACAAACTCGAGCCAGCTGGCGGGCCTCCTCCGCACGCTGAAGGTATCCTTGGACGTCGGTGTTGAGGTCGTCGTCTTCTACGTGCGGAAGCATGGGGTCGAGCATCGTAGTTGGCCCTCTTCCGTATTCACGCTCGAACGGCGTCAGCTGCGTCGTCTCCTGGATAGCCGTGTTGTACACAAACGTGACATACGGGAGCACTTCGTCCCAAGCCTTATGTTCAACATCAACGTACATTGACAGCATATCTGCGATTGTCTTGTTCAGACGTTCTCTTAGTCCGTTCGTTTGGGGGTTGTACGCCGCCGTTCTTCTGTGATCCGTGTTGCTGTAGCGTAATATTCCTTGCATCAGCTCCGCAGTAGAGGCCGTTCCGCGGTCTGTGATTACGACTTCCGGGGCTCCATGTCGCAGAACAACTTGGCTTATGAAGAACTTTGCGACTTCCTGTGCAGTCCCCCTCGGAAGAGCGGTGGTCTCTGCGTAGCGCGTCATGTAGTCTGTCGCTACGACAATCCACTTGTTCTGGGATCTTGACGTAGGGAACGGGCCCAAAAGGTGCATTCCAATCTGCTGGAAAGGCCTCGACGGGACGGCGATCGGCTGCAGAAGTCCGGCGGGTCTCGCCGGCGGCGTTTTTCATCGCTGGCAGTCACGGCAGCTCCGGACGTAGTGGGTGACGTCGGATATAAGCCGGGGCCAGAAGTACTTCGCCTTGATGTTTGCAGTAGTGCGAGCTGTGCCGAGATGTCCGGAAGACGGGTCGTCGTGGCACGCTTCCAAAATTTCGACACGGAGCTCTGCAGGGATGGCAAGTAGGTAATGTGTTCTCGTTCCGGGGCTGAAATTCTTCTCCACGAGGACGGAGTTTTTGAGGCTGAATGCTGCCAAGTTCCGCTTGAACGCCCTAGGCACAGCGACATTTCGTCCTTCGAGGTAGTCGATCATGACGTGCAAGTCGGGGTCGGCACGCTGCTGGGCGTCTAGGTCGCTCTCCGTAACGACTCCGAAGAACGGGCTGTCTTCATCGGAGTCTAGTGGTGGCGGGTCGACGGGGGCGCGGGACAGGCAGTCGGCGTCGGAGTGTTTCCTTCCGGATTTGTACACGATTGTAACGTCGAACTCTTGCAGGCGCAAGCTTCACCACCCAAGACGGCCAGAGGGGTCCTTCAAATTGGCGAGCCCACACAGCGCATGGTGGTCTGTGACAACCTTGAATAGACTACCATATACGTATGGGCGAAATTTTGAAATGGCCCATATAATTGCGAGGCACTCTTTTCAGAGGCTGAGAGGCATTTTCAGAGGCACACACCGCTACGCAACCAAGCCACGAGGCAAAGGCACAGCACCAAAATCGCCCCCTTCAACGCCCGCGATTCCCACGCCTAACCCAAGGACGACATCAAAGTCGTGATTGGGCCGCGGGACGGTCTCAATGTTGCGCGCATCAGCGAAGCTGCCTTCTGCCTTAAGAGACAGCATCCTACGGGCTGCCGGCCTAGAGCAAGAACTGGCCTCAACGGACATTTTCCGGGCGAACCAGACTCAAAACATTGTGGTTATCAGCACAGAGCTTCTCGAAAGAGCGGTGAGACACACTCGCATTGAACAAATCAAGATTGGCGAAACAACTTACGCTACCCGAGCCTACGTGACTCCTCCAGAATATTCAGTAAGGGGGGTCATCCACAACATTTCCCCTTACGACCCACCTGAAGACATAGCAAGCCCTGGCACATTCCGCCGCCGCTTCCGCCAACGTTGGAGGCTACTGCCTCGTTCGTCTGGCAGCGCGGGCCGTGCACTACCACCCCTTGCACGGACGGCGTGGGATATAAACACCAGCCAGCAAGCGTGCACGTTGGGCACGCCACCGCTACCGAAATGGAATGCTCAAACCGGCTGTACTTACAGGTCAGTTACAAGATCGGTGCTCGTTGCGTTCGAAGTAGCAATTATTGTCTTTTAGCGGTGTCGTCCCCATACGAAGTGATTGTTGCTAAGAGAACGCTGATGTCAGTGTGTGCTAGCGTCGCCTGTCGTCTTTTAAACATTTTGCTCTTACTGTTGATTGCGCCTTGGTAGCGATTCGCAAGCTTGAAACAGGACTTATTTCAATTTTGGCCGATGTGAAGACGCTTAAGGACACCCAGGAAACAATAAAAAACGATATTAAGAGCATTTCTGAAAGAGTTTCTAATCTGGAATCTAACACCTCACCCTTGGGTACTTCCACAATACAGCAAAATAGGACTACGCTTGATATTGCCGACGAAATTACAAAAAATTACTTCAAGGTGTGAGTACTCCGAAAACAGGCTACGACGCTCTAACTTGTTGTTTTACGGAATTGTAGATGACGTGAAAGAAGATTGGACTGCGTCCGAAAAGAAAGTAATCGAATTTTGTGCAGACAAACTTAAGATTGCTGTCACTGGTGCGCAGTTTGAGCGTGTGCACAGAATAGGTCGGTTCAATGCGGATAAGAATAGGCCTATCATTGCTAAAATGACTTTTTTTCAAAGACAAACAAAATATTCTTTCTTCAGCCCATAAATTGAAGGGGACAACCTTCTCTATCAGCGAAGACTTTTCCTTGCCGACTAGACAAGCAAGAAAAAAATTGCTTGAATTCACCAAGTCGATAACCAAATCATGGAAACTGTCGGTCGACAAGCTGCGTGTAGATGACGAAACATACATTTACGATAGGACCACAGATTCTGTCATCTTAGCCGTTCCTTCCGTTACACCATCTGCCAGTACAGTGTTTCACCCCGTCGCTGCCCCCGTCACGCCATCTGTCACTTCACCTCCGGCATAGCTAAATCGAGTCTCGTCACACCATACGCAGCAGAAAAATGCGCCTTGTCTCTCCGCACCGTTGATCGCACTTGCGTACACTAACATCCGTAGCTTACTGCCAAAACGCCACCATATCAGATCCTTCTTAGAAGACAGTTGCACCGACATTCTCGCCCTCACCGAAACGTGGCTTTGCCCGGACGTCCTTGACTCAGAGATTCTGATTGATAAAAATGAGTACAACATATATCGCAAAGACCGCGCTAGCCGAAAAGGAGGCGGTGTTTTGCTGGCTATAAGGAACAGTCTTGCATCGAATGCCGTTCATTTTGACTCGCCGCTAGAAATAGTTTGGGCCACATGCTACTCACGTTCTGGCAAGATACTGATAGGAGTTTGCTATCGCCCACCCGACTGTAACCATTCCTTCGTAGATAACCTTAGGAGCTGCATTACCAAAGCAAATGAGCTGTGTTCCTCAGATTTCATTTACCTTCTCGGCGATTTTAATTTTCCGGACATTAACTGGGCTACTCTCTCATCCTCCTCCCAAACTTCTCAAGAATTTATTAATCTTTCGTTAGATTTCAACCTTTCCCAAATAGTCGAAGAACCCACCCGCGGATTAAACCTATTAGATTTAATTTTTACGTCGGCCCCTGAAACCATTCACACGATGTCTAACCTAGATGGTCTTTCTGACCATAATCTACTCCAAGTTACCCTTAAAATGCCTTTACCTCTTACAGGCCATTGCACTAAGCAAATTCGAGATTATAATCGAGCAAATTTTAACCTTATCAATGCTGAGCTAGAAACGTTTTTCGACCATACTTTCTTACCGTCCTTTAGTCTACACAATGTTGAAGAAAACTGGCTAAGTTTCAAAAATAAAATAACGGAACTGGTAAGCAAACATGTACCGGTAATTACTATCAAAAACGATAAATCAAACCCATGGTTCACAAAGTCCCTTAGACAACAGCGTAATAGGAAAAAGCATCTGTACAAACGGGCTAAGCGCGCCGGTACACAGGAGACATGGCAGGAATATAAAAGTTATCTATTAACATACTGTGAAGCAATAACTGCAGCCAAAAGTAAATATTTTTCACATGACCTTCCATCCTTGCTCAATTCTAATCCCAAAAAGTTCTGGAAAGAAATATCCCCTGCCTGCGATACTAATAAAATCTTGTTAAAAAATAATGACCTTGCTTTGGTTCCAGATGCAGAGTGCCCCACCGTATTTAACAGGTTTTTTAGTTCTGTCTTTACCACGGAAAGTCCCTGTAATATCCCTGTAATTCCTGAATATGATTGGGCCTATATGCAACCTATCAATATAACCGTCGCTGGCATAGAAAGTCTTATACAGAACCTTAAAATATCAACTTCCGCTGGCATCGACAACGTTAACTCGAAAGTGCTTAAAGGGACGATTGGAATTACAAGCAAAATATTATACCACATTTTCTGCCAGTCGTTATCATCAGGGAAGTTACGATCTGATTGGAAAATAGGCAAAATAGTACTCATTCACAAATCTGGCGACACTGACTCCCCCAACAACTATCGCCCCATTTCTTACTCTTGCGTTGCAAAATGCTCGAACATATCATTGCATCCCACGTGTTCAGCCATCTGGAACATAACAAGTTTTTCTTTACAAACCAGCATGGCTTCAGGAAAGGGTTGTCGTGCGACACGCAGTTGTTGATCTGCATTCTAACATGAACAATAGCTTACAAACTGACTGCGTGTTTCTCGACTTCTCGAAAGCATTTGATCGGGTCGCCCATTCACGTCTAATATCAAAGCTATCAGCTCTTCGCCTAGATTCGCAAACTTTATCATGGCTTCGCAACTTCATCACCCTTCGACAACAGTTTACATTTGTCAACAACTTTTCTTCTCCCTTTTCTGACGTGACTTCTGGTGTGCCGCAAGGCAGCGTCCTAGGACCTTTACTTTTTTTAATATTCATCAATGACTTGAGAAAAAATTTCACATGTAGTGTGCGGCTCTTTGCTGATGACTGCATTATCTATCGCGAAATAACCTCCAGTGATGACCATTTTGCCCTTCAAAACGATCTTTATCTCCTGTCCAGCTGGTGTGAAACATGGCTAATGACACTAAACTTAAACAAATGTAAAGTAATGACGTTTAGTCGTAAACATAATAACTCCGACTTCCCCTACATGTTAAAAGGTAGCTCACTAATGCGAACGTCGACATACAAATATCTAGGTGTCATTCTAACTCCCGATTTGTCTTGGTCTGACCACATTTCAACCATTTGTGCAAAAGCATCTCGATCACTCGGCTACTTACGACGCAATTTACGGCATGCCCCATCAAATGTTCGCCAACTAGCGTATCAAACTTTCGTTCTTCCACAACTGGAATTCGCTTCGTCCATTTGGTCACCATTTCAAAAATATTTAATTGACATGATTGAATCCATCCAAAATCGAGCTGCTCGCTTCATAACTCGAAATTATAACCGGCATTCTAGCATCACACAAATATAACGCCAATGCTGTCTCCAGCCATTGCAAACACGTCGCTATATCGCAATCATATGCCTTTTCCATAAGTACATTTATGCGTCGACAACGCCACCATTTAATCTTCAACGACCATCTATCACGTCACGTCGACTGTTCAACCACTACAGCTTTTCACGCATTTACGGTGCCACACATGCTTTTAACTCATCTGCCCTCCCAAGTGCTATACGCCTTTGGAACGATCTTCCTGATCATATCGCATCTGTGTCATGCCGTGTAACCTTTAGGCGCCTTGTGTCTGACTATTTTGCTTCTGAACTTTTCGCTGACAATTAGACTGTTTGTATTTTTTACTAGTTATTTTTTCTCGCCTTCGGCAAGTCTCCGATATTTCAAAGGGCATTGATGGGCTTATCGTGTCCTGTATGATCCTGTTCATTTTTGACTAAATGCTGTTTGACTAAATACTGTGTATTTTTGACTAACGTTTCACGAAATGTAACAAAATTTCTGTTACCGCGACTTCAAGTTTCGAGGCTCGCGCGCAGATTCGATTTTGTGAGTGTGTGTGTGTGTATGCGTGTGTTTTTGCTTGATACAGTTGACTTCATATTGGTTGTTAGTCTTGCCCACCGGTGTTATATAATTTGTAAACTTACTCTGTTGATGTTATGTGCTCCCCCTTACTCTATGCCCCACCCCGTGGGCCTGTAAGGTATCTCGAATAAAAAAATAAAAAGTGTTGTGTATTCCCGAAACCCGAGAGCCCTCCACGCCAGAAGGATGGGACAGACAAACTCGGCCATTACAGCCTTCTCTGGGAGCAAAGTGCCCTACTTCGTATATTACCGCGGAGCGGAGTACCGCTGCTACATACATAAGAAAAAGCATGAGGTGTGCTCTGCCTGCGGGAAGTTGGGGTATCGGAAGGACGTGTGCCCTTGGCCAGAACACGCATTTTGCAGCGTGTGTGGCATCGCTAACCCCATGGAAGAAGAGCACGAATGCGTGGTAAAACGCGCCCTGTGCGGAAAGGACCATCCTACCGGAGACAAGCAGTGCAAACAGCGCTATCGCACCCCCTTCGTCCTCAAGCAGCGACAATGGCGCCGCCAACGATCGCGCAGCCAGAAACGAGACTCTTCCAGACGGCGGAGGGACCGTTCGGTTTCATTCCCACGGCTACCTCCGGTGGATTCGTCGTCTCAGAAGAATAAGAACGAGAAGTCCAGCAAGCCTCAACGACACTCCCGCTCCAAATCCAAGAACCGGAACCCTGATTCAGCCGAGACAGCCCCACTACGACAGCCCTGCAGTTTTGGAACACCAGACTGCACCACGCAGGTGAGCTGGTCAGCAAAGGCCTCCCAAACTGCTAGAGCAGGGGCACAAACACAAGGCATCCACATCCGTGCAAAACAAGATAACGAACAGGAAGAGTTGCAGAGCATTAGGGCTGGACTGGACCAGGTTCTCGCCGAGAATAGGCACCTCAAAGCCGAGCTCGCATAGATCAAACGTAGCTGTACCTCGGCAACATCGTCAGCCGGAACACCAGCCTCACACTCTTTTGAGGAAAACCCTCCTCGTAGCAAAAGACGGGCGGAGGAGGCGGCTGATCGCCCATCGCAAGAAAGGCATCAGATGGAACAACTAGAGCAGCGCTTCAAGCAGGGATTTGAGGCGCTTCAATGCGCAGTGAATTCTCTAGCCACTGCATTGGCGAATTTCAGGGAGACTATTGACCTCAAGGTCACCGCTCTCGAATTTAAAGTAGCTCAACTCCCTTCGGCGTGTACATCGTCACCAACACCACCCCAGCAAGTCGGCCCTATTCGCTCCTCTCTTTTCCCAAGGGGACATGGTGCACCCCCCTACGCCGAAGCCGTACAAGTGTCTGCCGTTCAAACAGCCTCTGATCACCATTGCCCAAGAACCAGGCAAACACAATGATAACCACTCTTACTGCACCTGGCAGTGGAACTGTAGAGGATACAGGTCCAAACGAGGGCTCCTACAACAGCATATCAACCACAGACGGCAAAACCACCAGAGTGCACCAGATATCATAGCGTTACAGGAGACAGAGGTCCCAGCTAGACTCTCTAGATACACGGGTTACCACTACGTTCCTACAGATGCCGGTGCACCCTCGCCAAGAGGGGTCACTACCCTCGTGCATCGAAATATTCCAGCAAAGCAAATATCGCTTGAATGTCAGGGGCCGGAATATGTTTTTCTTGAAATCCTGCCCGCTACCGCCAAAAAGAAGCAAAAGTTGTTCGTCCTCAATGTATACATCGCCCCAAGACTATACCGTAATGTTGGGTACTTACTCCAGATGGCTCACCAGGTGTCCCATGGTCATTCTTTGGTTATCGTTGGGGATTTTATTGCGCCCCACCCAGCCTGGGGATACCCCCGACCCACAAAAAAGGGTCAGCAGGTATTTGATACCCTGCAACAGCTGAATCTCAGCGTCTTAACGGATCCGGCGCACCCAACCAGACAGGGCAACAGCGTCCAGCGCAATACCACGACGGATCTGAGTGTTGTAAAGAACGTGAACAGCGCAAAATGGAGAAACACGCTTATCGACCTAGTAAGCGATCATTATATCGTGGAAACACTCCTCGTAGCCGGGCCGACGAAATCAGCGGGGCGCGAGCACACAGTAATTGACTGGGACCTCTTCCGGAAAATCCGACAAACTCAAGACTGCCCTAATATCGAAGATGTCGAGGAGTGGGTGAAAATCGTACATGAGCACATCGACTTGGCCACTAAAATCGTTCCTGAAGAAGCAAATCTCGAGCAAGTAGACTCGCGACTGGTTCATATGTGGGAGGCGAAGGAAAGCATACAGAACCGCCTTCACAGAAACATACACAAACGCCCCCTGCGGCGAAGGTTGGCGCGTCTAAACAAGGATATAGAAAAGCATGCCGCCTATTTAAGCAATCAGCACTGGAATGCCGTGTGTGATCTCATGGAGAGACAAATAGGCACACCACGCACGTGGCACACGATCCGAAGCCTTCTAAATCCCGAAGGAAAGCGCATCGTTCAACGTAGCAATATGCTAACCTTGCTGCATTCCGATAAATCTGATTCGCAAACACTGCTGGAAAAACTACAGCACCAGTACATACCCCAAAGTTCAGAAGAACCGCCACGACCCTACACGGTGGAACCAAACTCAGCGCTGGACAGTCCCATAAGTAGAGCTGAGGTGTATGCGGCCATCACCAAACTAAACACACGATCCGCGCCCGGGCCCGATGGCATCAGTAATAAGGTCATCGCAAACCTCGATGACTCATCCATAGCCGCGCTCACCGACTACATGGATAGGGTGTGGGATAGAGGTAAGCTCCCTTCTGTATGGAAACATGCCTTGGTCACCCTCATCCCGAAGATGGGCAAGGAGCTGAAATTGGAAAATCTCAGGCCTATCTCACTAACATCATGCCTTGGTAAGCTACTGGAGCATGTAGTTCTCAGTCGACTGCACCAGCACATGGAAGAACGACAGTTATTTCCTCACACCATGGTAGGATTTAGGCCCGGCTTATCTACTCAGGATGTGATGCTGCAGCTGCAACATGAGATAATTGACAACCCTGAAGCATCCCCCCTCGACGCGCGGGTAATCATGGGGTTGGATCTTACGAAGGCTTTTGATTGCGTGAGCCATGCGGCAATACTTAATAATCTCAACGACCTCAACGTTGGTGTAAAGACATATACCTACATTGCGGACTTCCTTTCGCAACGAACCACTCAAATCAACATCCAGGGTCTCAAATCGGAATCCATAAGCCTGGGCAGCAGGGGGACACCCCAAGGCTCCGTGCTTTCCCCCTCCCTTTTCAATGTGGCCATGCTTGGGCTGCCTCCTTTGCTCGACCAGATGCCAAACATTCGCCATAGCTTGTACGCCGATGACATTACGGTTTGGACAGTAGGTGGTAGTGATGTGGAGATACAGGAACTCCTGCAAGCAGCCGCTGATGTTGTACATACATACGTATACGATAGAGGTGTGGCCTGTTCCCCGCAGAAATCAGAAATCCTTCTGTACAACCCCACAAGGCCAGGCAGGCGACCATCATCTGCTCCAGACATTCAAGTATTCCTCCAAGGGAACGCCATCCCCAAAACTGACTGCATTCGCATTCTGGTCCTGCGGATCCACGAGAAAGGCACCAACACAGCAACCATTCAAGCATTGCACAATGCAGCTGCCCAGATTAGCAGATTAATAACAAGGATCGCAAACAAACAGCATGGCCTCAAGGAGCCCAACCTCCTCCGCCTTGTACAGACCTTTATATTCAGTACAATTACGTACATCGCCCCATATCTCAAGCTCAGGAAATCAGAAATAGAAAAAAATAATCGAATAATTCGAAAAGCCACCAAGGCAGCAGTCGGCATCCCTATCAGCGCCGCCACAGACCGGCTGCTAGAGATGGGCATTCATAACACCTTGGACGAGCTCATTGAAGCCCAACGTACGGCCCAATACAATCGTTTAGCAGCTACCATCACCGGGAGAACCATCCTAGAATCCTTGCGCATTCCTTACGCCCATCAACACGGACACAAGACCACCTTACATCGGGAAATCCGGGAGCACATCAGTGTGGCACCGATCCCCCGCAACATGCATCTATCACACCACCAGGAGCGCCGACAAGCAAGGGCCATGGCACTGCACAAGCAGTACCACTCTTACCCAGAGGTCTGCTACGTCGACACGGCAAGCTACCCTGGCCGAAAAAAAACGCGGTAACGGCAGTGGTGGTTGACTACCAAGGTAATGCGGTATCCTCGTTCTCAGTCAACACGTCCCGCACAAATACGGGAGAAGTGGCCATCGCCCTCGCCATCACGGGTACATGGGCCAGCATAATCATATCTAATTCCAAAACCGCCCTGCGCAATTACGCGAGAGGGAGAGTTTCTACGGAAGCGGCGCATATACTACGGACCCGCTCTGAGAACACATCAAGACAAGTCCGTCTGGTTTGGACACCAGCGCACTCGTCCCTACCGGGGAACGAGATGGCACACGAGGCAGCCCGAGGATTCTGCAACCAGGCTTACTCCGACTCCGAAGAGGTGCCGTCTGACACGTGGGGGAGGGATCGGCTCTGGACATATCAGGAAATTACCCAGCACTATAGGTTGAGTCGCCTGAAACTTCCGGCAGCTCACAGATCCCTCACAAGAGGACAATCAGTAGCGTGGCGTAGGCTGCAGACATTCACTTTCCCCCACCCCGCCCTATGCCATTGACAGTAACCAGAAAGGTACCAGGGCACATGCAAATGGTGTGGACTGCCAGCTGCTTCACTGACCCGCATTGTTTGGGCCTACCATCTCAAACCCCAGTCCGCCAACCCCGGATTCCTCATCAGTAATTCCGAGCAGTGGGAGGCCGCGCGGCTCAGCTGCATTCCCGAAGTACAAGCTGTGGTCATCCAGCTGGCGGAAGACGCCGCCAGGGTCCATGGGCTCCTGGCTGCCGTCTGACGAAGCGCCCACCCGCAACCACCCTCTCGGGTGGTTACGCTCAGCAAAGATGAAAAATAAAGTTTTATCTCTCTCGCTCTCCTCCTTAGACAGACCAGGGCTTGCAAAGGCGATTACTTTTTCGCTACCGCTTTCCTTTTGGACGAGAACGGCACCGAAGCCTATATCGCTGGCGTCGGTGTGCATTTCTGTTTCGGCGATTTCGTCGAAATGAGCAAGCACGGGAGGGCTTTGCAGGCGTTTTTGCAGCTCGCAGAATGCCTTTTCTTAGTCGTTTTCCCAGCTAAAAGGCGTGCTGTCTTTCGTCAACGGTGTCAGTGGCTCTGCAATGCGGGCGAAGTTTGCGACGAAGCGCCGGTAGTATGCGCACAGTCGGAGAAATCTTCGCACGCCCTTGTTGTCTTTCGGCCTTGGGAAGTTCGCAATGGCCGAAGTTTTTGCCGGGAAGGTTGGACTCCCGCGGCGTTGACGACGTGGCCCAAGAACTTCAGCTCCTCATACGCGAAACGACACTTTTCAGGCTTCAGTGTTAACCCCGAAGTACGAATGGCCTCGAGTAAAGACTCCAACCTTGCAAGGTGTTCGTCGAAATTCCGGGCAAATACCACAACGTCGTCGAGGTATACGAGGCAAGTGTGCCACTTCAGGCCAGCTAGTACAGTGTCCATGAGTCTTTGAAACGTTGCTGGCGCCGTGCACAGCCCAAAAGGCATCACCTGGAACTCGTCTAGGCCGTCCGGGGTTATAAACGCAGTCTTCTCTCGGTCTCTCTCGTCCACTTCAATTTGCCAGTAGCCGGTCTTCAAATCCATCGATGAGAAGTACTTGGCATGGCAGAGGTGGTCAAGGGCGTCGTCGATTCGTGGCAGGGGATACACGTCCTTTTTGGTGATTTTGTTTAGTCGCCGGTAGTCAACGCAGAACCTTAATGTGCCGTCGTTTTTCTTTACGAGTACGGCCGGCGCAGGCCAGGGGCTTTTGGATGGCTGTATAATGTCGTCGCTGAGCATGTCGTCGATTTGAGTGCAGATGGCTTCCCGTTCATGGGAAGAGACGCGGTATGGTGACTGTCGGGTAAGTCGGGCTGCATCTTCACTTATAATACGGTGCTTCGCTAGGGGTGTCTGACGTAATTTTGAACTCGACGCAAAACACTCGCTGTGGCGACGCAGCAAAGCCAATAATTTGTTCCGTTGTTCTTGCGGTAGCGCCGGATTCACGTCGAAGGGATGCGGAAGCTTGAAGGTGTCGTCAGGTGTGCGTTCAAAGTCGGCGACCGCGATCACGTCACTTGCTTCTTGCGTTTCTTCGAGGAACGCAATTGCAGCTCCCTTGTTTAAATGCTGGTACTCTTCGGTGAAATTAGTGACCAAAACGTGAGATTGGTGTTGCTTAAAGTGCGCAATGTCTCTTGCGACGGAGACACCGCGGTCGAGAAGCAACCTTCGATCACTCTCTATGATAGCGTCGATGTCAGAAGCAGCATCCTCACAGTAGACGGTGATCAAGCTTGCGCGGGGTGGCAGGGTGATGTGATCGTCGGCGATCCTGACAGCAGCACGGTGATCGGGGTGCGGCTGCGGCGTCGTGGAGTGATCGGAGGAAAACGTTATCGACTTGGTCTGCAGATTAATTTTTGCGCCGTTGTCCGTCAAGAAGTCCATTCCGAGAATTACGTCGCGGGAGCAGTTAGGCAAAATAACGAACTCAGCAGGGTACGTGGTGCCGCCTATGGTGACGCGTGATGTGCACGTTCCACTTGGCGTTACGAGATGGCCTCCTGCTGTGCGTATATGCGGACCGTCCCATGTTGTCGTAACTTTCTTCAGCTTCGACGCGAATGAGCCGCTCATTACCGAGTAGTCGGCTCCCGTGTCGATGAGGGCGACTACGTCAAAGCCGTCGATGGACAACTGGACGTCGGACGCCGCTTTCCTCGAGTTTCTGGTGCGTCGGGGCGTTGTATCTCGGCTTGTGCGTGTTGACGGTCGGGCACCATGCGTCGTCATTCTCGTCATCTTCTCAGCGGCGGGCACTGTCGTTTCGGGTACGCGTCGCGTGATGTCGTAGTCGGGTTCGGGAGTCACGTCCGGGTTAGATCGAGTCGTTGAGCTGCAGGTACGGTGTTCGGTGTGGCTAAGCGTTGTTGGAGGGTTTTCGTTTTTTCGCCGTTCTGCAACTTCACCTCCAGAAGTTGCTGCTTTAGTTTCCCCCGCGTGGGCTGGGGGACCTTCCACGTGAGAAGTCAGCGGTGTTATGGCGGTTTGGCGACTGGTACCGGTAGGGCGACGGCGAACGGTTGAAGCGGGCAGGTCCTCGGTTTGTGTTGGACAGGTATTCGTCGATCTCAGTAGGGCGCTGGCCGGGTCGGGGGCGTGGTGCGTCGACGGAGAATCCTCGCAGACCGAGTCTCTTGTAAGGGCAGCGACGGTAGATGTGGTCGGCCTCTCTGCAGTGGTAGCACAGCGGGACGATTATCGGCGTTCGCCACACGTCGGTCTTCCTTGGCGTCTGGTATTGGTCCACAGGGCGTCGGGCGGGCGGCATTGGACGGCGGTGCCAATGGCCCAGCCGTCCAATGGCTGGGCCTCTTGACGATGGGTTGGAGCAGGGCGGGGTTGACGAAGAGCTGCGGAGTACGTCATCGCTTGGGGCTGACGGGGTGCTTCTGAAGGCATAGAATTTCCCAGCGCCTGTTGAACCTCTTCACGGATGACGTCAGTCAGAGAAGCCACTTGAGGTTGCGGCGTTGTTGGAAAAAGCTTCTGAAGCTCCTCCTTGACCACTGCTCGAATGGTCTCGCGCAATGTATCGGAGCTTCCAGTTGCGGCACCGATGGTCTCCGAGAACAGCGCGTTCACAGGGCGGTCGTACTGCCTCGTTCGAATTTCTAGCGTCTTCTCCATCGCGGCCGCCTCAGACGCGAATTCAGCCACCATCTTCGGCGGGTTACGGACTAGACAAGCAAAAAGCTCCTGCTTCACTCGTCGCATTAGAAACCTGAGCTTCTTTTCTTCGGTAATTTCGGGGTCCGCACGGCGAAAAAGTCGCTTCATCTCCTCAACGAAGATCACGACACCTTCGTTGGGGTGCTGCGTTCGAGTTTCAAGCAAAAGCGCAGCTCCCTCTTTTCTCACAACGGTAGTGAAGGTCTTAAGGAACTCCCTTTTGAATTGAGTCCAGTCGGTCAACGAACTCTCATGGTTCTCGAACCAAGTTCGAGCAGCATCTTCTAATTAGAAGAAGACATGCCGGAACGTTTCTTCGTCGTCCCATCTGTTGAAGATGCGGACGCGCTCCAGCTTCTCCAACCATTCTTCAGGGTCTTCAGCGGGGCTCTCCCGGAGCGATGGCGGTTCCCGGGCTGCTGCAGGACGATTGGCGACGTTGTTTCTTGCACCATGGTGTTGGTTGCAGCGTTCCTTCTCTTGGGCCCTTCTGGCATGAGACCGAACTCGGGTAGCAATCCTTGCAGTCGGCGGCTTTCTCTGGTTGGGCTGGCTTGAGGGCTTCCAGATGTCGTAGAGAGCATAAAGGGTGAGCTGCCCCGCACCTCTACCAGATGCCACGAAGCCAAGGACGACGCAGTTGTCTTGAAGGAAGAAACAAGTTTATTGGAGCGAACTTGTGCTCCCCTAACAACTCAAAAGAATACAGAGGCGGCGAAGCAGCGGTCAACAAAATGACTTGGGTCGGTGAGCGTCGCAGAATCGAATGCCGCGGAGTCTGCTCTGCAGGCTTTTCAGGTTTGGGTGCGAGTGTTTCTGGAGCCGTCGATTCACATCCAGAACATTGTAGATCACAGGCGATTATTCTGGGCTAGCGACGGTAGGGCGAAACAGTTTGCTTATGTGAATGGTATTGCCCGCGCGGCATAAAAATAAACAACGGAAGACGCGCTTTGCTTGGAACGCAGATAACACAGCCGGGCTTGGCCCGGCAGTAAAAACAAACAATAAATAAGCAAGCCCGTACATGGTTCGCGGCAATATTCTTTTTTCACACGGACCATTGTAGATTGAAATGACCCGGTGAATGATATTTAACTAAGTTCATTATCTTTATTCGAGTCGCACTTGCTTTGATTGTTGTTGTCTTTTGTTTCTATTACCTGCCATCGACTATGTTTCTGTATAACTTTGTGTGGTATTATGTATTCGTTACAAAGATGTAACCCACCCTGCTAAAGTCTCGTTACGAGATCACAGTATCTACAAATAAATAAATAAATAAATATCAAGCTTTACATCAAGAATAACAAAGTGGGGAGGCTTGCTGCCCTTTGAGTTCTCGAGATGGTGAAGTGTTTGATGTGTCCAATATGTAGTCGTACAGAAACACAATCCACGGGTCTTTTCGCTGCTCATGTGGCATGGAGCCGACGTTAGGAGCGGATACAGAGCAGTAGTCCGAGGTAGATCTTGAAACGTCGTCAGGTGGCATCCGACACCGGGAGACAGCATCAGCATCTTGATGATTGCGGCCCGGATGATACATCATGGGAATATCGTAGTCTGAATGCACAGAGCTCATCGCGCCAGCCAGCCAGATGGGCTTAGAAAGGATGACAACCAACAAAGCGCATGGTGATATCTGACGATGTTAAAGGTCGAACATACAGGTAGGGACAGAACTTCGTAAGGGCCAACACCATTGCTGAGCATTCCCGCCCAGTGACAGTGTAATTCGATTTGCGTATACCACCACGTACTCGACGAATCTGGGCTTACTTAGGCGAAAACGGCACCCAGACCGACTTCGCTTGCAGCGGTGTGGATTTCGGTTGGGGCCAACGGATCGAATTACGAACGGCCGCCTCCGACGTGCACGTGTGGCTTAGTGTTTTATACCATGTCGCAAGCTGCTGACAATCCAGAAATTCACGTTTTGCTGCCAAGAAGCTGCGTCAATCGAGAAAGGACACACGCGAAGTTACAAATGAAGCGATGGGAATAAGAACACAGTCCAATTAAGCTATTGTGGTAAATAATTGAGTGTAATGATAGAGAATAATGATTGAGGGGTAATGATTGCACGACTGAGATTCGACTTGTTTCGGTTCATTTTTTTGTAATTTTTTTAAACATATGACACTTGCGTTTTTATTAGAGAATGGCAGTGCTGTGCTGCCGTCGACCTGTGTACACGGGGTAGGGTCCTCGTCAAGCCAAAGCCTGTGCTGGCTTTTTCACCACTCTCGTTACAACGTGACATGTAAATACATAAATGAATAAATTTGAAATTAAATTTAAAAATTTGAATGATCCTTGTCGGATTGAGTAATTCCACTGCAACACGAAGCTTGGCTGGATCGGGGACAACGCCACCTGTTGAGACGACGTGACAGAGGATTGTCAGCTGGCGAGCATAAAATAGACAATTCTTTAGTTGCAGATCTGCGACCTCGAGACACGTTAACACTTGCTCAAGCCCGGATAAATGCTTCTGAAACTGAGGTAAAAACACTAGGATATCAAAACTAGGGTATCAAAAGAAAATTTTCCATCATGCGTTCGAAGGTGTCAGATGCGTTACACAAGCCGAATATCATGACAATAAATTCATACAAGCCGTCGTGCGTGACTACAGCTGTCTTCGGGAGATATCCTTCGGCCCTCGGCAACTGCTAGTACCCTGAACCTTGGTCTAGAGATGCAAAATGCAAAATCTTCTGCTCCTTGAGGACAATCCAGTGAATCATTGATGCGTGGCAATGCACAGACATCCTTCATTGTTATTTTGTCGAGCCGACGATTGTCAAGCAAAAACGGCTGGAAACGCCTGTTTCTTTCAAACATGTACAAACATGACTGTTATACTGTTGATTGATGTATCACTTGAACATGTCGTGCACTTGCTCCTCAATTACGTGCGTTTGAGAAAGGGCGACGCATTAAGGCAGCTTACGTAAAAGCACACGAGCGCGGGGATCGATTGCGTGGCTCACTGCCACGGGCAGGCGACGCCTGCGCAGAATTAAGTACGAATTGAATACTTGAAATAGTCGAAGACGCCGGTCTTGTTGCGTCTGCGTAACACCACCGTCGAAAGCACGACGACGAAAAAATTCCAAAGACTGCGGAGATGGAGTGGCAGCATGTGGGCAGACTTCGTTCACTTCAAGTTGCAGACAATCCTCTGAATTGTCGATGGAAACGGTGAACCTGGCGGACTCGACGTCTGCACATCGCCACGAAGCAAGGAATATTGGCTTGTTCAAAATTGCGAAAAAACATGGCAGTGTGACAAAGCGGATAGTGAGGACAGCGAAGGGCACCGATAGGCATCAACGTTCACAAAACACACGCCATGGGTGAAAGGCGCATCGACGTAAGAAAGGTAAACGCAGTATAAGGGTACACGGTTGGCGAAGGAGGAATGAATGGTCGTGTCTGTGGCGACAACAAGCTTTGCAGGAGGCCCTGTTGAGAAAATTTCAGATGGCACATCACATAGCGAAAAGAACCCGGCCTTGTCACGGGCGCGGTCGATGATTCGGTTGTGACGAGAAAGGAAATCCCCCCTCAAGATGACTTCGGGAAAGCAAGCAGAAAAGGCGATGAACTTAATAATGTGCACAGTGTCTTGATGAGCAACCGGGCCGTGCACACACCGACGTGTTCGACCGGATGCGCTGAAGCAGTACCTAAGGACAGGCCAGAATTCGCGGGAATTACCTTCTTCAAACAGCGACAATTCTAAAGGAATACGACTGATGTGGCTGCTCCAGTATCTTCTAGTGCGTCGGTGCGGTGCCGTCTACGATAATATTGATAACATTCATTGGCGAAAAATTAAGCCTTGGACAGCTGGAAGATGACGCAGCGCTTTTGCTCGGAGCTGTGGCATCTAGTTTTCTACTTTGTGAGTCGAGGAACGCGGCGCAATGATGACTACGAGCGGCGTCTTGTATATTGCGTTGTGACGGGTGGCGGTATCAGAGAATTGGCATGGTAGGATGTCACAGGGGAATAACGTGGCCATGTCAGGTCGGTGGGGTGGAACATACTGCGAGTTACAGGACTACTGCTGTGCAGCCATCATGGTTCCGTGGCGGCAGTAACGCGCTATGTATTCGGTCTTTTTGCAGTTAAAGCAGATGGGGCGGTTGCCCTGCACGAGCCAAGTATTTGGTGAGACATGAGGATTCTGGTCGTGCAGCGCATGCCTGTACACCACGGCTTGAACCAAAGGGGCCCTCGGTTACTGAGCGTACTGATGAGCTGGATGATAGGTGTGCTTGGCATAACGTGTACGGCGGGTCCTGTGACACTTTCGGCGCATTACACAGACCCGGAAACGGGCAAAGGTGGCGCCGTGGTCGCATAACAGAGAAGAGCCGCTGTCCGCTGCTTCATGTCGGCACCGATCACAGAAGCGACAACGGGCGCATGTGGGTGGGAGAACGAGAGTTTGTTGGCCACTTGCAGCTCTTTAGTACTTCTCAGAGAAGGGGCAAAACTGGCGTTAGGCATTGGTGTATAAGGGTCTAAAGAAAGCTGACAAGGAGCTTCACATATGTATTGGCTAATGCCCGTCGACACGGTGCTGTCCGCGGTCCGAGCAGATATGTTCATCAATGCCTTATCCTTGGCAAGGATCGCTCTGTGAGAACTCGCTGTTTCCTCAATTCCTTAGAGCTCTGGTTACAGGTTGATGACATCGGCTAGCCTTCCCGGATTCTTAGCCAGCAGCATTTGCAAGGCACTGTCAGAAATGTTTTTTAAATGCAGAGCATTTCAGTAACTCACGATGTCACCCGCGTTGGCGTCCGTAGTCCGCATCGCTCCCTCTACACTATATAAAGAAATAATACTTACCGGCGCCAGGTTTCGATCCGACGACTCTGCGGGCGGAGCGCAAGGTGCACGTCACTCTAACCACTGCGCCACAAAGCCGACACAGAGTAGAAGGTTACGAACGCGCCTTATATCCTTGACTCATTCAACCGTCGGCCACTGGTGCGCCCTCTCCCCCGCGTCCTCCTCGCCTTCTCTGCGCTGGCAACACCCTCTCTCGCCGCGTTCGGTTCGCGCGCAAGAACAGGTGGGGGCGCTCGCATCGCGCTCTCTCGCCGCGGTCGATTCGCGCTTAAACCACATATGTCGTTCGTGCGCTCTCCGGTCGCTAACATCTGTGGCGTGATCGTGACGTCAACATCACGCGTTCGTGTGGTGGCGCGATTTCGGCGCTATAACAGTCTCTCGCGAGGGGCATTGGATTGGATTCGATTGGATTGGCTTGGATTGGCTTGGCTTGGATTGGTTTGGATTTGGATTGGATTAAAGTGAATTGTGTTGGATTGTGTTGCGTCATAGCCGCTCCACGTTGCGTGATAGCCGCGGCAGGGGGTTCACGGCACGTTTCAGGTTTCACCATCGACTTCATCGACAATGTCTACGCTGGACGACAACAATTACAACAACAACAACAACCAATACGTAATCCATACGACTTGCAGGCGCGCACCCCGCGGAAATGCTCTGCATTTGATCGTGCCCCTCGCGGGGGGGGGGATGTTTGCATAATGCGTCGACGCGGGCGACGACTGGATGGGAAACTTTAGGATGTGCTTGATTTCATGGTCTTCATTCCCGCACAAATCCTTAAGAGCACCAATATACGTAGTAATGTTCTAACTTTCCGTAAGTGCTCCTTCACGAAAACGATGCCGCGCGCAATGTTTTCGCATTGCACGGAGCCTAAAACATCACAAGATCTCGATTGAAATGCCCACCACGTCTGCATGTCCGTTTCCTTTTTGTGCTTGCCGAACTTCACTTCTGCGGCAGAGATCGTGTAAAATAGTCCACAAATGCGAAATCGAAAAACCCAGAACGTCTAACTAATGTAAAAATGACGTTCCGTGTGTTTCCCGTATACTACGTATATACGGAATTCATACGGACAATGATTTGGCGGTTCTAGTAAACTTACAGACAAAAAAAAAACCGCCCGCATCTTCCCACGGGGTTCCTTTACGCATTTACACGGGGAGTAAATGCGTCGCAGAGTGGTGGGGGTATCGCGTGAATGTTGCGTAATTGGGTATGGCTTGGGAATGCTTAATTGTTATTTCGTCTTTATTATTCTAATTTATTGAATGAAGGAGAAGCGCAGGCAAGGAGTGTAAAGTTAAAGTCTGTCTTTATTGCTTGGTGCCGTCACGCAAAGCGTCAAGTCAAGCGAAAGCCAAGCAAAGACGCCCTTGACTGAATTCCGAACGCGCACTCCGCCGCTTATATACACACCGCCCGCGTTCGAGGGAGAGGAGTACGGGGGAAAGACGGGCATGCGCACACTTCCGTACACAAGCGCGCGAACTTTCCACACACCCACCACGCCGTTAACACGTGTACACGCTCTGCCGCCGTTACTGTTGAGCGCGACGCAGCGCACGGGTAGCTACGACGCATGCGTGCACAGACGCGCTCCCCCCGCACCGCCGCACCTGTTGTTGAGAGCGACAGAGCGCACGGGGTACACGCGCTCCTCCCGCACCGCCGCACCTGTTGTTGAGAGCGAGCAGGGTACGGGGGAGAGACGCGGACCTGCGCCTCGATGCGACGCGCATGCGCAGTGAGCGTGTGGACGGCGCCGACAACATCGACGAGGGACATCCCGAGCCTAAGAAATGCTCCGCATTTAAAATAAGCGTCAAATTTTTGGATAAATATGCACTATTTTGTTTACCTGTGTTTCACAAAAAACTGTTGGTCAACGGGAACTCGTGAAAGAAACATCCCCCTCGCGAGGGGCACGATCAAATGCAGAGCATTTCTGCGGGGGGCGCGCCTGCAAGTCGTATGGATTACGTATTGGTTGTTGTTGTTGTAATTGTTGTCTTCCAGCGTAGACATTGTCGATGAAGTCGATGGTGAAACGTGCCGTGAACCCCCTGCCGCGGCTATGACGCAACGTGGAGCGGCTATGACGCAACGTGGCGCGGCTATGACGCAACACAATCCAACACAATCCACTTTAATCCAATCCAATCCAAATCCAAGCCAATTCAATCGAATCCAATCCAATGCCCCTCGCGAGAGAGTGTTATAGCGCCGAAATCGCCACCACGCGAACGCGTGGTGCTGACGTCACGATTACGCCACAGATGTTAGCGACCGCAGCGCGCGCGAACGACATATGTTTTAAGCGCGAACCGACCGCGGCGAGAGAGCGCGATGCGAGCGCCCCACCTGTTCTTGCGCGCGAAACTAACGCGGCGAGAGAGGGTGTTGCGAGCGGAGAGAAGGCGAGGAGGACGCGGGGGAGAGGGCGCACCTCTGGCCGACGCTTGAATGAGTCAAGGATATAAGGCACGTTCGTTACCTTCCGTTTGTGGCTCAGTTGGTAGAGTACCGTGCACCTTGCGTTCCGCCCGCGGAGTCGTAGGATCGAAACCTGGCGCCGGCAAGTATTTATATAGTGTAGGGGGAGCGATGCGGACTACGGACGCCAACGCGGGTGACATCGTGAGTTACTTAAATGCTCTGCGTTTAATAACATGTTGAGGAGCTTGCACTTGTCATCCCAGTTGCTGGCGCTTGCTCGCTCGTATAAGCAAAGCCCGTCCCCCACATCTTGCTCATGTCTGCCATTAAGGAAAGCTGGATCCCGCTGACGAACCCAACTGTCGCACATGATGGGCGTCGAAGTAGGGGCAGGCTTGCGCTCGCCCTTGCGATGAGGGGCCATGACTGGGGTTAGCGTTCGTTTCCGGAGTTCCAGCATAGAGAGGTCAGGACCACCGCAACATCCATCAATGTATTGGGGTGTATTGCTCCAAGCCAGACATTCATGCATGTATTTGGTGAAAATGAAAACGAGACAATAAACAATCTTGAATCTTGAAGCCATACAGTAAAGGCGAGGCGTAAATCACGATAAAATGCAGAGCCGGTTTCCCCTCGTGCGCTTGTCGCTGGCGATGCTGCAAACTGTCGCTCGTCATTGTCGTCTTCCACGCTGATGGTTCACCTAGCACAGCGGTGTCGCTTACGCAGCCACTGCTCATGGCGCACAGCCGTTTGGCTGGGACTACCTTGTGTACACCTGTCGTCCCCAGCCGAATTCCCGTGATTTTGGAACGTACTCTTTTGCTTGTGTCTGTTTTGCCCATGTTTTCTGTAAAGGGCGGGCTTTATGTGTAGTCGCTGGATAGTGGTACGTTCTTCACGGGGTGCAGTCGTTTCTTTTCGAGAGGACGGTGCCAGTCTCCCATAAGATCACCCCTCCGGATTTTTTTTTGCAGCCGCTCCCTTGGTCCAAAGTGGCTATTTGGGCTTGTTGGTTGAACATGATTAAGAAAGTACAGTGCAGATTGCACACCGACAGAAGAGACGAGAACTAGATAAACACAAGCGCTGGGCTCAACAGTTTATTGAAAGAAATACACACACTGTATATGCGCAGTAGCCACACTATACGGCGTGTTTATCAGCGATGCCTGCGAAGGAAGTTCAATTTCTTCTTTTAAACTATAACGGACGGCGAGCTGACACATGCACACATCCGCAAGTGACGCAGTGCTGGGCTGCAAACGTATCGCTTACGTTTGCGTCACGTGCGTTATTAACTTTGTTGACATGTACTCTTAACTTATCATTTAAACATCTTCCGTCTGTCTAACGTAAGCGTTTTTGCAACAAAGAGAAATTTTATAGACAACCCCTTCTACGCATTGAACATCGGCCGTCCCGTGCTTTGTGCCGTAGCTTTTTCCGAATTACCTTTGGTTCGCTCATTCTGAACAGCTTCAAGAGCTTGTTTAGAGCAGAAAACCGGACTCTCACGTCTGAGCGTTGGTTCCACTTTTTGCAAGTTGTGAGATAGTCGGTGCAAGTAAGGGATTACCTCTTCCTTTTGCTGCTCGTCATAGACTTTGCCAAGGCTGAGCCCTTGCACGCAGTCTTCCAAGTATGTCGTCCGCCACAGAGGGTGCTCAGAAGCAGGGTAGTCAGTGCTGCGCAGGGGTTCCACCTGCCCATAAAAGCCTGTGGTGGTAAGGTGTGGGTAGGATTTCTCCAACGAATTTTTCAAGCACTTAGTGGTTATTCCTGTATTCACAATTTTCGAATGGCCAGAGTTGTAAGGCAGAATGAGTTTTTCAGCATAGAGTTCACCATCATACTTGAAACACCATCAGAGTTGAACTTAAGCCGAATATCAAAATAACATAATTGGCCCACTACCGGAAGTTCGTATGTTAAGTCAAGGGGATGCAGCCATTCGCGAAACAAGTTCAGCAAATTGGCACACTCACGTTCCAGGGAATCAGGTTCGCATATAACAAAAATCACAATATCATCTACGAATCTAAACAGGCGAAGAGCATCGCATCCTTCTAATCTTGACGAGGGGCTGCACCTTTGTTATCGCTAACACAGGAGGTACACAGAACCCAATACACAATCCCTACTTCGGAAAATGAGTTACCCCCTCGAACTACAAGAATGTAGATTTAGGTAAAGAGAAAGCAGTTCCTCGCTTTTTAAAGCTCCGAAGAAAGGGTTATCCTAAATGACACTTCGTTGCGAACAAGTTTATGTTGAGGACAGGAGGACGTTTAAAGGAGCACTGACACCAATTTTCGGCGTTAATATTATTGCACAGTTCGCTCCTTCACTCAACAGAATACCCTGGCTGAAATATGAGCGGCCTACGACGCGAAGAACATAGTTCAATGGGATCGCATTTATCGCGCCGACGGAGCAGCGCGCGGAGCGGCACTCAGCAAATGGACATCAGCGTGACATCACTCCAGGAGAGGAAAAATAAGTGACGCGACAGCGCTCGTCAAAAACTCGGGACGTCACTTCACGCGCGCGGCCCCATGAGCGGCGAGCGGGCGCAACACCCTCTCAAGCGGGCGCCGGTGACGTCCGCACAAAGCGGTGAGGTCAAACCGGGAGGCTGTCATATGCGCCGTTCGAGATGAAAGTGCGGGAATTTGAAACAAACGATTTTCAGGCCATTCAATGTAATTAACTATCGCGCGCTGAAGTATCTGAAGTTCTGTTTCAGGTTCGCCAGACCATTAAGCATCGATAAAAACAATAAAAGTGTAACATAAAATTTTCGTGTCAGTGCTCCTTTAAAAGATAGATTAAGGAAACATGCCAACAAAGTTATTCAAGCACTCGAAAGAAACGTGAGCAATTGGCTTCCAGTCCCGCACTGCTTCACATGCTGATGTAGGCCTTTCTCCGAAAAAAAAACAGTTGTGGTAAAAAAATTGTCTCACCGTATCGTACGAGAGGTCATAGTAGCCGAACTGATTAACATGGGAGCGGCGCGTGTCAGCTCCGCGCCCGTGGCACTGTTAAAGACGAAATAAAACTTCCTGCCCATCCGCCACTGATAAATAAGCAGTATAGTGCGGGTACTGCGCATACATAACTGTGTGTATTTCATTCAATAAACTGTTGTTTCCAGCGCTCGTGTGTGCATAGTTCTCCTCTCTTCTGTCCGTGTGCAAGCTGTACAGTAGTCCCCTAATCACGTCCTTTGGTTCCAGGTGAGTGGTTCCTCTTACTGCTTCAGCAGCTTGATAATTACACATTTTGAGCGCTTACTCATCAGCAGCATCATGAAGAGCATATTTTGGTCCACGTGCAGGACGAACAGCCCTGCAATGGACCTTCTGCCACTTCTTTCCGGTGCTGCTTAAGTTCACTCTTTGCTTCCAAATTTGCCCAATTTGCCGCACCACACGGATAGTGGCATTTCTGTTGTTAAACCCAGCTCTGGCTGTCGCTTCTGTTCCCCTCATGATCGACTGGTAGTCAGTTCGTCTTACGCTCTCGTTCGAGGGGTCTCCTTTATGCTGCCCTGATTATGCTGTTTACCTTAGATTCTTCGGGACGGGTAAGTTTCAGTTAGGTACCCGCTTTCTTATCTGGCTCAAGATCATTATCTGCATCACTCTTGTCGTTTCTCCTTCTCCCATCTTCCAATTTACTTGGTTAGGCATTTTAAAACGCCGATAATTGGTAACCTAGTTTTTAGTTTTTAGTGTTGATGACATTGCGTCCCCGCACGGGGCACGTTGCGTATTCTTGGTGACGGTCCGCGACACCGCGGACAGTGAGCCCCCAAACATAACCTGGATCCAACTGTGGCGATGCGTTGTAAGGTGAAGGGTAGAAACCTCAAACGGTGGCCGTCAGAGCCCAGGTCACGGTCCGGCGGATAGGCTACCTGTCTATTTATATGAGGAGGGGAAGAAACACCGCTGTGCAAGTTATTGAGTAGGGTGTGTCCGGTGGCGACTGGGGCTCGTCAAAGTCACTAGTTAATCAGAGGAGGGCGCTTTGAGGGGTTATAAAGAAAACATGTATTCCAGAACAAAGCACGACGCAGACAATATTACATAGACGAGGGTCTACCAGAGAGCTAACAGACCCCAAAATGAAAAAAATAGTCCACAAATGCGAAATCGAAAAACCCTGAACGTCTAACTAATGTAAAAATGACGTTCCGTGTGTTTCCCGTATACTACGTATATACGGAATTCATACGGACAATGATTTGGCGGTTCTAGTAAACTTACAGACAAAAAAAAACCGCCCGCATCTTCCCATGGGGGGAACACGAGTAAATGCGTCGCAGAGTGGTGGGGGTATCGCGTGAATGTTGCGTAATTGGGTATGGCTTGGGAATGCTTAAGTGTTATTTCGTCTTTATTATTCTAATTTATTGAATGAAGGAGAAGCGCAGGCAAGGAGTGTAAAGTTAAAGTCTGTCTTTATTGCTTGGTGCCGTCACGCAAAGCGTCAAGTCAAGCGAAAGCCAAGCAAAGACGCCCTTGACTGAATTCCGAACGCGCACTCCACCGCTTATATACACACCGCCCGCGTTCGAGGGAGAGGAGTACGGGGGAAAGACGGGCATCCGCACACTTCCGTACACAAGCGCGTGAACTTTCCACACACCCACCACGCCGTTATCACGTGTACACGCTCTGCCGCCGTTACTGTTGAGCGCGACGCAGCGCACGGGTAGCTACGACGCATGCGTGCACAGACGCGCTCCCCCCGCACCGCCGCAGCTGTTGTTGACAGCGACAGAGCGCACGGGGTACACGCGCTCCTCCCGCACCGCCGCACCTGTTGTTGGGAGCGAGCAGGGTACGGGGGAGAGACGCGGACCTGCGCCTCGATGCGACGCGCATGCGCAGTGAGCGTGTGGACGGCGCCGACAACATCGACGAGTGACCTCGCGAGCCTAAGAAATGCTCCGCATTTAAAATAAGTGTCAAATTTTTGGATAAATATGCACTATTTTGTTTACCTGTGTTTCACAAAAAACTGTTGGTCAACGGAAACTCGTGAAAGAAACATCCCCCTCGCGAGGGGCACGATCAAATGCAGAGCGGCATTTCTGCGGGGGGCGCGCCTGCAAGTCGTATGGATTACGTATTGGTTGTTGTTGTTGTAATTGTTGTCTTCCAGCGTAGACATTGTCGATGAAGTCGATGGTGAAACGTGCCGTGAACCCTCTGACGCGGCTATGACGCAACGTGGAGCGGCTATGACGCAACGTGGCGCGGCTATGACGCAACACAATCCAACACAATCCACTTTAATCCAATCCAATCCAAATCCAAGCCAATTTAATCGAATCCAATCCAATGCCCCTCGCGAGAGAGTGTTATAGCGCCGAAATCGCCACCACGCGAACGCGTGATGCTGACGTCACGATCACGCCACAGATGTTAGCGACCGCAGCGCGCGCGAACGACATATGTTTTAAGCGCGAACCGACCGCGGCGAGAGAGCGCGATGCGAGCGCCCCACCTGTTCTTGCGCGCGAAACTAACGCGGCGAGAGAGGGTGTTGCGAGCGGAGAGAAGGCGGGGAGGACGCGGGGGAGAGGGCGCACCTCTGGCCGACACTTGAATGAGTCAAGGATATAAGGCACGTTCGTAACCTTCCGTTTGTGGCTCAGTTGGTAGAGTACTGTGCACCTTGCGTTCCGCCCGCGGAGTCGTAGGATCGAAACCTGGCGCCGGCAAGTATTTATATAGTGTAGGGGGAGCGATGCGGACTACGGACGCCAACGCGGGTGACATCGTGCGTTACTTAAATGCTCTGCATTTAAAAAAGCTATGAAACTAACAACACCAAAAGTGACACAGAAAAGTTATATAAAGAGTTCACCGTGACGTGGCGTAGTACTCATGGCGTCGGGGTGTCGTGTTGCGTTGCGCTGAGGGCCGCGTCGGGAAGTCTCGCGTGCTCGGCCATTGACGATGCGGCTCCGTCGCTGCGCTTCCAGCAACGGTACCTGTAGGGATGGTCGTGGGCGGAATGTGGTCGCCACCAGGCGCCACGTCACGGAAAGCCGCGCGCAATCGGCACCCGCTAGCCGCCGGTAGACGATGATCTCCATGCCATGGTTATTCAGAACCGGGACACCCCGCAGTGCGTGTGCCTGCCACGTGCCAGGACACTGGAGAATAGAACGCTGGTGAGGGGAGGCCTTGGCGTCAAGTAGACGCCTGTGAGCTTGGGTCCCTGAGACCCGATGAGCTCCCGAACTGCGCCTGGACGCCGCTTTCCTCGAACCGTCCTCTCGGAACTCCTTCACTGCAATGGCCCTCCTTCCTCGTTCCCGCCTGGCCTCATCACCGCTCCTGTTGTTGAAAACCAGAAGCCAACGGGCCTGGACGTAGAGATGGCATACGAATATTTCTTTTTTCAAAATGATGATAATAATGTCAGCATGCACTGCAATCGGACAACTTCTTTCACAACATCCTACCCGCCCCTACAGAGCGAGCAAACTAGTTGGCCGATCACTGTAGTTTGTTTCACTGGCACAACCACTTCCAAATTTCACCCTGTTTCGTTTTGAAATAGCTTAGCCTTCCAGCGATGTTTGTAACGTCGATAGCGCTTCCGGTAGGCACACTTGTGTAGGGATATTGGCTTGTAGACAGAAACCAGAGCTTGTTAGAAGAAAGTACGTTTCACATGCGGGTCGACAATTCTCTTGGGAATCAATTGAAACCATTCATGACGCTTGCGTGGATTGTACCTGGCTGGTTCACTGACTTTTTCTGGTCTGGTGTGTTTGCGAAACCAATGCCTTTTTCGTCACTTCCAAGAGTACGCCTTTTTGGTGCGCCTAATGCAGAACTTCATTGGTCTTCCAAGTTTTTTCTCTTCGTATATTTTCAAAAAAGTCAGTGTGCTTTCTAGGTTGAACAGTCGAACTAGCTGAGCGCCTATGAAAAGTTCTAGTTGATGCACGTTTCTTTTGAAGTGGACAAAGGTATTACGATTGCTTGTTCGAGGCTCTCTTTGCGGTTGCCTTGCTTGTAGCATGTACAGGCAGAAGGGCGTCGCAGTTCGTTCCCTTGGGAGCTGCTACAGTTCGAGGTGTGGTGAAGGTGGCTTACACTCTGGGTGTTCAGTGACGTTGGTACTTTTCTCTGAGAGCCGCTGCTGACGATTGCGTTCGGGCTCTGCTCTTCGAAGGTGGTCTGGGGAGGCTTCACCTGAACTGGCTCTATTGACGATGGGTGTGACCAAGTAGTGCGGCGTCAGAACTGTGTGATGCGGAGCTCGATGTTCCTGCAGTCCATTCGTAGTTTTCTTTACGGTGGAAGAATTGGCGGTGCCGGGTAATACATCAACAGTAGGCTGCAATTCTCTTTTGATTCCTTGGTTTGCAGCGCATTGTAGTCTGGTTTTGGTACGATTATATCTCTTCCCATTCAAAGCATGTGTTATATTCTTCCTCGAGATATTTGGGGGCTACGTACGGCTCAAGCTCTTTGTCTACCAGTTTCAGCTTCGCTTCGTGTTTGTAGAGTCGGTAAAGCAGGCTTTTCAGTGCTAGGTAACAGTGTTGAGGGCAGTCTATGAAGGCAAGAGCTACATTTCTAATTTTCTTTATTATTGCACGGAGTGCTGTCCTTTTACGGTAGAAGCTCTGATACTACGGAGCTTCAATAAACTATGTTTGTCTACGTCAGCCATCATATTTTTTCAAGTGAAATTCGGCTCTCCGTTTGCTGACCCAGATTCCACCACGCGCACAGAGCTTCCGCTGTGGTCAGTTCTCATGGGCACTTCGGTATGTAGGCACGTCCATCGACATTGGTGTGGTCTCTGGCTTCCATCATTCTTAAACCCAAGGTCGGATACTTCCTAGTCGTGGAGGGGGGTTTCTTCTGCGTGTTTCTTGCACCAATGTTGTGGAAAACCAGAAGACAAAGGGCCTGGACGTGGAGTGAGCATACCATCAATTCTATTTTCTAAATCCTAATGATAATGTCAGCATGCAAAGGAACCGAGGAACTTCTTCTTTCACAACAGCTGCGTTGTGGCTGGCTCTCATAACACTCGCGTTCACCGTATATCGGCTCGTGTTGCCTGCCACTTCTTTTTCGGCCCGGCCAAAATGAGGCCAATCCCTTCACGTGCATGTGTTTGCGACGTCGTCGTCGTCGTGCCCGCCGACTGAGCAGTTCACCTCACATGTGTTCCCCTGTAGAAAGTTTTTCCTTCCGGGACAAAAACTGGGCATGAAGATGAAGAATCACTGCTGAGTTGTCGCATGGGGTAGACGTAGTTGGCATCACGGTGAACAGCATCCCTCACATGGTGAAAACAATCACTCACATTCAGTGACTGTCACGCACACTCGCGCACCACCAGTAGCACTTGAGTCACAACAACACTTCACAATTCGCAGTGTCATGCCTCCAATAGTATCAAAAAATTTGTCGTTAAGAATACTTGGCTGATACCCAACAACACCAATCATTGCAGCGTTACCCTATTACCTTCAATTATCTTATTAACGGTTGGCGGCAACAAGCGACTCATGTAATCCCCTCCTACGTATTTGGACCCCTTGATATAATCTCCCCGGAATGAATATCCTTGTAGAGTTATACTCCACAGTGGTCAGTAGCACTGTAGTCAGGAAACCGGGATTCTCATTCTGCTTCTTTTACCATTGTGCATGATGAGGTCTGCAACGCGATCTCTGGTTTTTGCTTTTCATAGCGTTTGCGCATGTGGATGTGAAATAGCTTTTCAGAGTTTGCGAGGACGAAATAGTAGTCAAATGAATTTTTTTTTCCACAGACCTTGAATGCTCCCTTCCAGTGCATCCGTAGTTTCTTGTGAGTTGTCGGGAGCAGAAACAAAGCATGATCACGGATCTTAAGTTCTCGTGTTTTAGACCGTCGATCATACCATCGCTTCTTGGACCCCCGGCCATGGAGCAAGTTTTGTCGAGCCGACTCCAGCGTCTTTTCAAACCCGATCACGGAGGCCTATTAGGTAGCCATATGTGCCATGTGTCAGGGCACCCCCTGAGAAGGGGACGCATCAAACCCCCGAAAAACAGGAAAGAAAAGAACAAAGGAACGGCCAGTTGAAGTTCGCGCCAGGAGCGCGCCAATCAGAAAACGCCAGCGCCTAAATCCCGAAGAATCATGGGCAAAGGTGGCAGCACACTAGTTGGCAAATTAGAGAACGCCAGGCAGAGTACTACTGGCGTGGCGACCATATAAGGACATGGAAGAAGCAAGGAGCGAATGGGATTGCGCCACGAGAGAGCCCAGAGGGTATAAAAGCGGGGCGCACAAAGAGAAGACAACGAGAGGCCAGAAAAGGAGAGGCAAGACAACGGGAGGCAGACAACCAGGAGGCGGCCGGAGCACGTGAGCTTTACGGAACGAGCTAGGGGGACGCGGCCAGGCCATCGACCACGCCATCCGAGCCTGGGCGGGAGCGGGCCGACTTCCCATCGGCACCGTCATCCAAGGTGCACCATGAACCTGTGTGTTCGTGGCCCCAGCGGCATCGGTCGGGCACCAGCGGCCAGCGTCCACGCTCCGTCGACGTTCGTCTCGACGGCCCCGAAAGGCTACGTTCGGGCCGAGCCTACCTGGAACCTCCAGCGGCAGCGGCTACCAGGGGGTAGCCACCGAGGAAGCACGCCGCCGAAGGGATGACCGCGCGCGTCGAACGCTGGCATCAAGGAACTGGCATCAAGGTATATTGAGCTGTTAAGTTATGGGTTTGTGTATGAGTTTTGTTTTGGTATTGTTAGAGGTTTGAGTGTGTATCATTTGCATGTAATTTAACTATTGAGTGCGTGCGTTAGGGGTTTTGAGTGTGCATTAAATGTATGTTGTTCAACCCGTC
>JABSTR010003362.1:0-75498 GCA_013339765.2 Haemaphysalis longicornis | reverse complement strand
GTAAAACATTTTCACAGCTAGAGTCCATAGGCGCAGAACACAGTACTAAAATTCGGGGTCTGTTAAGAATATTGACACAAATACATCAAATGCTGTATTTTCTTCGTAAGCGAACGTTTTCAAATTCAAACTTGTTTAAATTAAGAAATTGTAATGTTGGAAAAAGTGGAGTAGCCAAAAAGATACTTTTACACGTTATGCTTGGTGTTATGGGAAGGGTATCTATGCACATGCCCGTTTAACCCATTGAATACCGGAACTTTTACTACCTTCCCAAGTGTTCCGGTCCGCAGCTATTCCGCCAATCTCTCGTGCCGCGTCGAAAAACGCACAGTCTTCAAGAAAACCTCTCAGAGTATAGTTGGTATTTTTCTTTTCCATTGAGCAAAAAACTTCTTTATCATTTCAGCAGCCTGCAAAACCGAACGAAGCATTTTCACGCGTGCAGGCCAGGGTTTGTGCTTCAGGTGTGGCAGAAAACCACAGTTTTCTTTCTACCTTCCACGGGTTTTCTGTCGGTACAAAGAGCACAGTCTTTGTTGCTTCGGCTTCGGAGCTTGCAGGTGAAATGGCTCTTCCATGTAAGCCTTATTGTCACTCCATACATGCAGAGAGGCCCTGCTTTTTGGCTCGAGCCCTAAGATCACCAACCACCTGTTTGGTGAGGTTGGTTAGTACTGCAGGTCGACGTGCTCTTTTTGGCATTAATATTTGTATATGCAGCGGTGTTAACTTCCAAATACATCTCTCCACAATGGAAACCTCTCGATGCCAGGAAATAAGCTTTCGCCATCATTTCATTATACTGCGACAAATTTTGTAGTTCACAGTGCAATTATCCCCACTGTGCTGTCTCCACTGAGTCGTGGTGCTGCTGGACACCTGCTTCTTTTGAATCACTGTCATCGCAAAATTATTAATGCAGGCAGTTCTCTTCCTCACCAAAGTAGTTATCGCTTTCGCGAAGTGTACCGCTGTAGACCTTACGCGATGAGAAAGGCGCCATGGTTCTCAGCACCCACCGCAGTCGTGAAAACGCTAAGAAACCAAGAAAGCTTGGGCTGAATATTGTACCTAATATTAGTGCAAAAAAGCCAGCTTGAAACAAAGTTCACTTATTCCTCAAGATATGGCTGTAAGGAAAGAGTGCGAGCGCAGCACAATGAGAAAAACGGTGAAATTTGATCTTCAGCGCCCATATCGGGCATAGCACCGCAGCGGACCGCTACAGCCGCTGTGCGTTGTCGGTCGGTGCCCGACAGCGGACAAGAACGGGCGAAAAAAGAAGGTGAAGAAATAGTTACTGATGAATCGCAATAAAGTAAAATAAAATAAAGCTTAATGTCATCGAAGATAGCTGAAATATTGGAAATTGATAAAAGTAGGAAAAGCTGGTATGCTATCTGCCACACCTGAAGACAAAGGCAAGGCAGATAATGTACCAAAATTCAAAAACACTTGTGCATCCACGAGCAGTAGGACATGTATATCGGCAAATAAAACGTGAACATTGAACCACACCTTAACACTCGAATTCCGTCTCTACTAACGTGCATGTAACAGCAAAAACAGTATTACAGCCATTTGTGAAACAACTATCATTCCAAAAAATAATTGCCAAATATATTTGAAATAACTTTCATTCCTGCTGCCTCAAGTGCACGGCGATAAGAGAGCTTTCCTAACCACTCAGACCTAGAGTGTAATGGAGTCGCGTTCGGAACGCAGCCCAGCGGTATTGTGTTTTTTCTGCTTGCCGGAAGATATGACTGCCAAACAGATGCAACAAATGCTAAAGAAGTTAAGTTCACACGAGTAGTAACTGAAAAAAAAATGGTACTACATTATTTTATTTTTAGAAGGGCGGCTACAACATATTTCCAGACGAAAGGCTTAAATGAGAAAAAATATAGAGACGATTAAAACAACAAGGGATCAAGCAAAAAAACAAATCACGTCACATTTTTTATTATGGTCATAATTGCTTATGGAGTCCTGCTGCTACACTGAAACCGGCCTCGCACCGTTGATCAATGATATTTAAACATCTATACAAATTCAGGTGCCACAGACCATACCACTAGTCTTGGTTGGCATTGGAAGCAGTCGCATTCCGCCAGTCGTTTGCCCGTTATCTTGTTTGAATAGAACTCCGTGTACAAATTCCGGTTGCAGCTCATTTTAGAATTATATTGAGTCAAATTTAGCCATTTTTCTAACTGGCAATCTTGATTACCTACTTGCAGCATGTGGGTATTCCACCATTCGCATTTTAAGATTCTATCGGTGCAAAATGTTTTGCTTGGCAAGAAATAATGTAACAGTCACCTTAATTCACGAAACTATCCGCGACACGTGTGTGACTCTATTCACGAAGGATAAGCAACGCGCCGCTCCACATCCGGTGCAGTACATGCAAAAAGGCGCCATAAGCAACCTTGCTTTGCTTCCTCATTTCAAAAGAACACAAAAGGCCACACCAGAAAAGCTTCGGGCTACAACTACGGCATTGTCCTCATGACAGGTAGTCAAAATACTTTGCACTACACGAAATACAGTTATAACAACACTTCTACCGTTTTTCAATAAAACTTCGTCCCTAACGCGGGACTACTTCCACTGTATGCAAGGTAGATACCGTTGTATATTGTTCACGGCACATTCAACAAAGCGCATTAAAAACCCTCCTTGCGACCTGCAACAGGACGCAGAATCTATGAGCTTCGGTAGAAGAGACGCCTACTCAATGAGCTGCATTTTTAGGATCACAGGTACTCAACAATACTTTCGTAAAGAGCAATGTGGTGAGAGTCGCCCGTGTAACAACATTTTGTGAAGCATGCTTCTGTATCCCCTTGTGCAATCGAATGCGAGAGCTGTCACTGTCACTTGTGAGGGTAAAATCAGACATTCCACTAGAACTCACGCTTTCCAGTTCAACAGACGCAGGTTAAGCCGAATAGTCAAAATCTTAACCATTGTAGGCTGCACTTTCAGGAGCCAGGCGTTAGAGAATATTTGCTTGGGCGCATTTCTGCAAAGTTCACGACTCCACAATTGCAAACAATACGTTCTTTCGCTTCTGTGTCCCCCGCTTTTGCGTACAAGAAAACCTCCGGGGAGTTAATTTGTACACTTGAAAATTGTAAGTGTTAAAAACAGGCGATTCTATGTTTTCCAGGTCCCACAACTGCTCCGTAACTGTAAGAAAGATCTTCACATGCTCGGGTTGGGTTCCACACGCTGGCGACACCGTTTTGGCCACGACAATTCTCTGGTTTTCGTTTCCAAATTGAGGTGGAGGCGATAAGTTTAAAGGTTTTCTTTGACAATTGAGATGCAATGAATATCGCAAGCTATTTATTTTTATGCTACCTAATTAGTGCCTGCAAAGACGATGTGAAACATGTTTTTTTGTCCCGGCGAAAGCCGCAATCGCACAAGCAGACAACACCACCACCTTTGAACCGACGTCGTCGCGTCAGCTCCTTTCAGCAAGCACTATTGCTTCTGCTGTGTGTACATGAGCATTTCTGAACACCGTTTGCTTGAAACTAGGGTCTGTAGAACGCATTTCTGTAACAGCGACTGTGGTTGAACAGGCTAAATCTGGCAGTACTATTTCTTCCAACAAGTGTGTGAGGCTGAGGCCCGCGTAGACTTGCGAATTATACTTTATTTCCTCTACATTATTTAAACACAACATCGTGATAGTCCGGAAGTGCGATAACATATGTTGGACGCGAGCGGTTAACTATACTATACCACTGCACAACTGTTTCGTCTGCTTTCGGCTGGACTACGGGCAACACGCCAATCACTTTCTTATTCAGGGCCACGTGCATGTTTTTCACTCGAGAGAAAAGAGATCAATTGCATGTTGGGGGAGGGAACATGCTCAGGAGGAAACGGTGGAAAATCGTGCTGGCTTAGAGCTCAGGACATTCGCGCTTGTGCTTTTAAAAGGTAGTGCCGGTGAAAACGTAACACCGCAATCCCCACAGCTGGACTTCTTTAGGCCACGTCGCTGCAGGAGAGGTAGCTACCGGGGGGAGCGTCTCAAATATGCCTTTAAAAAAACGCACGACCACTTCGTGCGCTTGTGCTTCGAAGCGAAAGCGCAATTGCGCTTGTCTAATCGCACTTGCGCACTTGCCCTTCCACTTGCGCTTGCCCAGTGCCCTTGCGCTTCCAGTTGCATTTACGAAGCGCTCAAAGCGCGTGTTATCTGTTAAGCGCGCAAAGCGCTTGTTGTCCTTGCACGTGCCCAGGTGGCGCAGCCGCTAAAATTCGCTCTAAATGACAGCTATGAGCCGTGTATCTCAACGTATGGTGCCATAGAAATTTACCATATCGAACCCCATTCGGAATCAGGAAGCCATTGCCCTTTTTCGCCAACAAGGGCAACAACACCGACTACAACTCTCATGCATCCACCGGCGATTAAAACCAAAGAGCAGAAATTTCACCACCAGTAGGAAGGCATCCAAAATGAGGTGTACTAATTCGACAACTGCCCAGCGCACAGCTGGGACCCAGTACCTCAAGGCCCAAGTCAAGCGGTCACTGTCAACCATGGCACTGCTATTCAAGAGGCTTTTGCTAACCCATACGACTTTCCTGTTGCCGTCAAAGTTCCGTCGTTTCGGGCAGATTCACCTGAGGTTTGAACGGCATAAGTCGAGGCACCTTATTTCGTGCGGTACATCACCAAGCAGCACCTACGGTACATATTACGTCGTCACCCATCTGGCACCCAGTTACACGAATATACAAAGAAAACATACGGCTAACAGCAGACACCTTCATTTTAAGACAGTTGTCAGCATGTAGCTTTTCCTATCCGAAGTCTAGGAAGTGCTTCAACTGCTTGAGTACGAAGAGCTCGGTGACTGCAAGCCATTGCAGTTCATCCCCTGCCCTTTTGTAGGGCTTAACATAGATCTTTATTGACCCCCGCTCACTCCCACAACCCAGCTTCGCAATCTTCTAACGCAAATCTGCCCCTTGCAACGCCACCCTGCTCTCTCATCCAAAGACAATATGCTCCCTTGGGTACGTTTACTGACGTCTCTAGAACCGCCATTGGTCAATTCCTCTTGCAGTGCATAGAACAGAAGGGGTATCCGCTGGTGTTCTGTTTCGAGGCTCTCCAGCTCAAAGACCATTCATATTCTGGTCGGTTCAGCGATACAACTTCGATACCTTTCGGTATGACCTGGCCAGTTTACTCCAGATAGCTTTCTACCATCTACAAGGAGGTTCAGCATCTAAGCCCCATCCTGCAGGTACATGACGGCATCATATAAATGACAACAAATCTATTATTTACGCAATCTATCAACGTCGCTATAAACGCCAACTTGTACAGCCAACGGTCCTTTAATGCTCAGTTCACCACAGGCATCGAGCCCTTCAGAGGGCCAGGTAATGTGATCGTTGATGCGCCCTGCCTTGTCTCCGCTGGCAATTTGCTCCCGGCGATGACAGACACCCTTGCTTACGCACCACATCCCTAGGCGAACTGCAGAAGCTATGTAAATTCACCTATATAGTTAATGAGTGGTGTGCAGGCACGTAGACCCATGCACGTAGCTTACAAGCGTTCAATTTGTTGCTACCTTTATTGCACTGTGACTACAACGGTATTGTGTTTTCACCCCTAAAGGAGCACCATTTACCCTTTTTATTACGGCTAGTGTTCTTCGTATATATGTGCACACAGATGATAGTTTTCATCAATTCGAGATTGTTGGGAGAAAATGTTTGGTTAAAGGCATCTATCCTTCATGCACAACACGCGGCGCTTTTAAGAGTGGTGGGGCGGCATGCACAGCGGGCTTTGTCTATAATACTACAAATACAGCGCCCCATTCCTGCATTTCCGGTACCGCTGCAACGTACTATAGATATGGCCACAGTTATCAACAAAAGAGAACAATAACCTTCGGGATTAGTGTCATCATTTTCTATGCGATTTCTAAACGCTCTGATGCTCTTACATGCTAGTTTGCCTAAAGGAGCTACACCCTATCGCCAATACCGTGAGTCGGTGCCAACTGCAATATTAAAATTCTTGTATTCTCTCTGTAAAATGAAATATTTTCTAATCCGAGAAGTTTCTTACATTTTGCATTTTATTGTGCCCTGAGTACCGTGTGCCTGCCTCCATGTAGCGCAGCAACTATTTTTTCTTACTCACGTGGAGGCGCACTCGGCAGGCGCTCCGAGTGATTGGGGACTGCCAATCCGGTGGTGGTAGAGTACTTCACAAAGGAGGAGAGGAACTCGTCAACGCAAAGCTAGACAAAACGCCATTTGGGTTGTACTTGATTTCGAGGAAGCTCTCGTAACAAAACACTTCAAAGCAAAGCTAATTAGGTAAAAAATTCCCATGTACAAGCAAAACTATCTTACCTATAGCAATGGGCTAACCAAATTCAACATTCGCGCCCTTGATTAGTCAAATGTAATTGACAGCCACAAATATTCTCCAGTGCGTACTGGACTTCAACAAACCTCCGCCGAATGACGAGGCATTTCTGTGAGCTCCTTCCTTTTGCTCAGCATTTTACAACCCCATAAATTAGCGTACCCTTAAGGCACATTAACCGATTAAACGGAAGCTCCTTGTTGCCATAACCGGACCACATCTGAGCCATTGTTATTAAAATCACTGCTATATTTTTTATTGCAGCTGAGCATCTTTACAAACTAGTTTTCACAAATCTTGTCTGCGAAATTGCTTCTTTTAAACTCAAGCAAATCAGCAGATTTGTAATTTTGAACACAACAATAACTCTATCATCAAAATCCGTAAAAAATATTTTACACCACTTATTTGACAAAACAAATAACGCGAAAAAAAAGAAAAGTACTGAGCTGCTGCTTTTACAGCACTGCGAACCTAACTACAAGAAGTAAGGGTTTGTCAAATGGGTTTTTCCCAATATAGCAGAGTTGAAACATCGGAAAAACAAGCGACCGTAAGATGTGTTTGAGGAATACCTAACTAACATCTCAGTAAAACTTTGAAAAAGACATCCTTCGCCATGTAGCCTAAATTTCCCCCACTCAAGCATAAATATCGGCCCCTGAAACGTGTAGGTACCTACCTCTGACCGACCAGAATTTCAAAATTTTGGAAACTCTCGCTTAGCACTGAGAGCATTGCGAACCAATTTTACTTCGCTATCTCGGACCCGCAACACCTCAGCTAACTAAGCGTGCATACCAATGACTGCAACTCCACGCTGTACGCATAGGCACACTAGCCGCTCAAATGGAACGGCAAATGAGCAAAATAATTTTTTTTGTAATTCTCCCTTTTTGGCTTCAATGATTTCACACCGCACTCCATCTTGAATATAGTTTGATTGGAAATGCTATGGTAGGACCTCAGCGAGTTCGCCCCAAGGTCTCGTGAACATCCCTTGCTAGTGCCGCTCCTTCACCTAAGACACACATCCCGTCACATGTCCACCAGAGAACACCGGCCCGTCAACCTTTCCCCTAAATCTGGTCGATTAACACCTGTCCTTCACTTCGAGTTGTTGATCAATTCGCTTTCGCGCTACTAACGTCTAGCCTCCTGGTTAGCTCAGTTGGTAGAGCGACTGCTCCGGATAAGCAGTGGTCCCGGGTTCGAATCTTGTACCAGGACGAATTTTTCTTCAACTGCGGAGTTTCCGAGAAAGCTGTATACCTTTCCTTTGAAGCCGTATGGCTGCATATAGGTGGATGTCAAACTTTCCTTCACAGCAACCCCCCAAAACGATGACTCCTCGGTGCTTGAACCATCAGGCCAGCTATTGGGCAAGCAGGGTTTTTAACCATATTGCCGCCACAACACGACCTCACTAAACGCGAAGAAGAAAATTGCAGAGATTCAGAGAACTGTCTACCAATGCGTAGCATTGTTGCGCCAATTGTTTTCTGTGGCAGTTCTTTGCAGCTACCTTTTGGTTCAACTAAATTCTGTAACACCAATTATCTGCATTTATTCGTTTTAATAATCACATGTGGAACTGCAGCAATATCTACAATATTTTGAAAATGAAGGGCATCGTACGGTTTTTTTTTAAGTGCGAATGCACTTATTAAGCGAGCCTGAAGCGTCCGCCGCCGTCCGCATAGCAACAGCTGCGGGTGCGCGCGCTCCTCGTCTTCCTTGGCAACGGAGGGAGATGGGCGCGCGCTGCCTGCCCGCTGACATGGCACATACCCACGTGGGGGATTGGCCAGGAATCTCCGCGTCTTCCTTGGCAACGGGGGGAGATGGGCGCGCGCTGCCTGGCCGCTGACATGGCACATACCCACGTGGGGAATTGGCCAAGAATCGGGCGTGAGAAGGGTTAATGCACCCGCTTAAAGGAGTACTGACACGGAATTTCAAAGCTGAGATCCGCTCTAGCAATCAAGTACAACGACAACACAAATAGGTGTCTGTGAATAAATGCATCTTTCTTTCTTTGTAGTTGTGTGTGTGTGTGATCTCTCTTTCGCGAACATTACCGAACCGCGCAAATTCAACTCGTGCATTCGCACTTTCACATTCTTCCCCTCGAGCAAATGCGGGGAACTTTTTTTCTGTATTTTAGGTGCAGAGCACTTCAGGGGCTCGCCTTGTCAACGTAGCTCGCTCGGTGGACCCACCTTCAGCCACACGTCATTGTATTGAAGCGGCCGTCTTGGCGACGTAACCCAGAGGCTTCAAATACCAAGCGGTTTATATAGTCATAGGCGTTCCAAACATGTGAACAGCTGGTGCTTGTCATACATCTCCCCGTTGCTGAGCGCGAAGAAAACTGTGGGTACATTTGAGGAGGCAAATGAAACGTAATTAGTTGGCAGTGCACGCCTTCATTAAGTTATAAAACCTCGTTGATTTGGTTTTTACGATAGTAAGAGAAAAAAAAGTGACAGTTCAACTCAGGCACTTGCGGGAGGAAACGCAAGGACAGAAAGAACAGAACTCCCGCTGCTGCAGTTTCAGGCAGGCCGCGCGCAAGAAATGGGACGCCGGGAAATTTGACTTGCATAGGATGGTAGGAGTGAGAGGATAACTGCGCTACAGCACGTTAGTGAGAATCCCTTCTCTGCCCTTCCGACAGCTTTCAGTTCGAGTGGAACGGCGGTGATTTTTACATAAGTGTATTTCTTTTTTTAAACTGTCTCCTAGCAATTAGCCTCTTTTACTCTTTTATAACGAATAAAGGTAGAACTTCCACGAAATCTGCAGTATTGTGGAAACGCAGGGCGTCGCATGGGTCGCCAGTTTCCTTAATGTTTTCACATTCTTTTTTTTACTTTTTCAAGATGTTGTTGAACTAACTATCTCTATATGTTATTGAAATGATTGCATCTAGAATGATCTCGAAACAGGCATTATTGTGGACATTCAGTGCGGGACCAGGGTCGCCATTTTCAGTAGTGTTTGAATATTTTTTTTCTTTTTTGATTTTCAGTTTTTTAGACCTCCTGTCCCCATTTCGTCGGTACTAACGATTACGAGCGTAACTTTGGGGGGATCTGGGTTGCTGTAGAAATGCCGGGCATTATACAGCTAGCCATTCTCCGTAAAAGTTTATATTTTCCTGAGTTTTACAGTTTCAAAATTTATTTCGGCAATTTATTTTTATTTTAGCCTTTATAACGTTTACAGGAGGAACTTTCGGGAAAAATAAGATATTGTGGAAAGGCAGGGCTTTACAAGGTTTGCTCTTTTACACAATGTTTTATACTTGTCCTGTTTTTTTTTTCAAAATTTTGTTCTACCAATTAGCTACATTCACGCTAATATAGCGACCAGAGGTGAAACGTCTGCGAAATCTGCATTATGTTTGAAATGGACGCCGTTACACGCTCCTGTCTGTGGAGGAACTGGCAAAGATAGCAGCGATTAGTTTCCTTACGTTTAGTTCTTTTACGTTTAGCAAAGATAGCAGCGATTAGCTCCTTCTTACGTTCACCAGCTCAACATATGCTTTTGAAAAACTCCCATTTTCCTCTCGAATTCAGCCACCAAGAAACTGAAACTCTTGTCCCAAATCAAGACCCACCACGTCGTCGTCCATTCCCCTCCGCTCAACAAAAAAAGTTAAACATCCCCACTTCAATGTTTCACTCACATACAAACAACCCTTTTCCCACCTGAATCAATGCCGCTACCACCGACCAGTGTACGAAACGACGTGATGCTGTCCTAAACACCGCTTCAGCGGGATGGCAGGACCAAGCAGACAAGTAAACGTATATTGGATAGGTTGAAAAAGACAGGCAGCATCGTGTTGGCTCTCTTCCTACATATTGCTGAACATAAAGGCTTCAAACCGAGTAGTGAAGACGACCCAATACACGTTCTTCCGCCAACACCTCTATAATCACGCTTGTCCAATACACCCGAGACGCAAAACCTCTCTCGCCTACCCTCTTTACCAGGTCATCTCGAACATTCCTACATCGTTGTCTACTATCCCATTACCCTTTTCAACCACGCCATCAAACTCTTCTCCGAGCCCAACCTCTACTCCCCCTCTGGCTGTGCGAATCCAAAATACCGAGCCCTACCCCAACCCTCAAACCCACTCCACCAACCATACTCCAAAGCACCCCGTCTGAACTTTTTGGCCTTTCAGCCAGCACCGCGTGGCCAAATTCTTCTTGCTTTTCAACTCTCACGTTCTGAAGCCCTTGTACCCCCAGCAATTGAAATTCCCACACCACATGCTACCCCTCTGAACCCCTGTACAAATAAACTCAAACATCATTTAAAATCACAATAGCAACCACAGACCCTGCACCAACGACAGATGGTCATCAACAGAACCAACTACGAACAGAAAAAAGCACCAAAGCAAAGTTTGTGAGCACAAACTTCGACCAAGAAAGAGAACAAGTGTGCTTAATAGGCGCAGGCCTTGATGTTACGAGCAGCACCGCGGTTGGTCCTCCTCACACGGGGTGGTATTTCCCGCCCTGAACAATCCAACGAGCAAGATCCGCGGGCTAAAGGCTCTATAATGCACAACCTGGCCCCAAGAACCCATGTGTTGAGTCGTTGGCGTTCAGGTTGTGCTTCCCGTAGCTAACATAATCAGCTCCAGGCTCCCGCTGAGCACTCGCCTTCAACGAACACCCCAAGACAATACTATAACCTGAGACCGCAGAAACCAGAAAGGAACGCCACTCATCCCAACAGCCTCTTCCAGGCTCCTCAACAGACTACTGAAACCGAATAAATACGTCATCCTTTCCTGGCTGGCATGTTAACTTTGCAACAACACCACCACAACAGCCGCCCATGCGAGCAGTGTGCTACCTTTGGTCACGTTAGAAATCACTGCCGCCACTGGTGCACGCGCTGCAGGTGCAGCACTGTGCTACACACAGCGGACCAACGCTGATTCCAAGAGATCACTGAGCCACTTCTGTGCCCTCCCTGCTGGAGATCTGTTATAGAAGCTCCACACGATTTACTGTCACCAGAGTGTCCCATTATTCAGCAATTGATCGCACAAGAGGGGACACAATGGAACTAAAACAGCCCAATCCAGCCCCGAAAACTGTACACAGAACACATGCGAAGCTCAGACGCTGCATCCTACGTGCAATCCCAAAAATTACCCCAACTATAACCCTGAATACATCAGGTTTACGAACAAAAAGAACTAACCTCTACGCAGACATAGCAGCCATAACCAACTCGCGTGCTCCTATTACTACAGGAAACGTACCAGTCACCCAAGGTAAAAGACTGTGCATCTTACTCCCAGCCTTTTTACCTCAGATAGCCACACCTTTACACCGCAATATTGCCACCCAGCATCAAACTTTCGCTTCACCAATGTCAAACGTACTAACTATTCTCCACCTTCCCAAATTATCTGTCGCACGCATGCACGTTCTCAACATCTATATCCCAGTAAATCCCAAGACATCTCCTTCAAATTTCGCTAAGCTTTTTCTCTCGCTAAACGTGGCGCTCACGTAATTCTAGTGACGTTGACACCCACCCTCAATGTTGAGTGCGGCTACTCTCACACGAATCGAAAAGGTTGTCTACTTTCTCGACTTGCCCACTCCCTGCAACCCACATCCCCCTCGAACGCCGGCAACACTACCCAGCGTGATATCATTCCAGACTCCACCATTTGTGCCCCATAATTCCCTCATCCAACCTCGAGGACACTAGACACACTTTGCAGAGAGGACTACATCATAAGCACATCTTGTACCCTCAAGGGCATCCCCACAAATCCCTCCTTCTAACAATGCCCAACTCGCCCTTATTACCGGCGACTCATAAGTACAGCAATGCACGACCCACCTTTTTATGCTAAACCATTTGCCGAAAAGCACCCACCCTACTGCTCAGTGGAATAGTTAGAGACTCGCCTTCAACCCCCTTCGTAGGCGTGCACCAGCAGGGGAGGGCTGGCGAAAACAAACAGCCCCGCCGCCTTGTCCTCAACCTAAAAAACCTCCATACTAAGCTCGAGACACGCACACTCAGCTACACCAGGAACTATTACTAGAACACTCGCCACGAAATGCGAGGCCATATGTCAACTTAGAAAATTTTTGCACCCTCTGTTCCCTTCTCCACCCGCACTCTTTTAAGACCCCAACTCGCCACCAAACCACAACACCTATACCTAACACTTAAAAATCACCCTCCTAGTTTGCAAAACCCTCTGCGCCGATTACATACCCCCACTCTCACCCCACCCGGCTCGTCCCCCACATTACAGTGGCAAGTCCTACACACGGCTCGATGCCCTTATCACATTTGTAAAAACACACCCGGTGATACAAGCCCTGAAACGCCACTCCCCACCACGACTTGACAACCTCGCAAAAGCCCTCTTACGACACATTAACAAGGATGCCTTGGAGCACTTTGTTGAACTCTTCAATCAACTTTGGATTACCTCAACATCCCTTCAGTTTTGGAACGCTCAAAAACCACCATAATCCCCCAAACTAGAAACCCCCTCCATACAAAACCTTTGCCCTATCTCTCTCACCTCCTGTCTTTCAAATTTTCGAACACCTACTTTATTGCCGCATCAATGCACAACTTCACCAGATACAAACCTACGCCGGCAAACCTACTCCGCAACCACTCAAGACACCCTTATACAGTATCACTGTGGTTTACACCAACACCTTCCGAAACAAGGTCACACTGTATACTCTCACGGTACGCTTGAAAAACCTTTGACCATGTTTTCCACATACCATAATCAGTTATTTCATCCCTAAACCAAGGCCTACACTTCTGCCCCTATATAACGTTCTCAATTACACCTATCATACGTTTGGGCATGTGCAATCTGATCTTTTCCCCATGCAAAAGCGGGGAACGCCATAAAGAGAGGTCGTCTCGCCTATGATCTTTATTCTGATCCTAATTCCTCTTGTCCGCACACTCATCATCCCCACAATACGCAGCACACTCCTCGCAGAAGGCATCCTCTTGTGGGTTAACTTTGGCTACGACCAACACATTGAAACAACACTGCAACAAGGCTTCGACGAAGTTCTATCACACAACCAGCTTTTGGGGCTCGATTGTTCTCCACAGAAATTCGCACTCTTGAACTTTACCCCCCTTCGCGACAAACCCTTCCAATCCCCTATCCAACTCACCATTAATCCTACAATAGCAACTTACTCTCTTATTCCCCCTTGTAACACGCAACACACCACCCGCTTCCAAATTTGACTTAAGTAAAATAATACGGTAACCCAACTGCGCACCTTATTATACAGATCGCCACGAAACACACCAGAATCACAGAACTGGACCGCCACCATCTCGTACACAGTGGTCTACTCTACCTACCTTTTTGAAGGCTGCCCAGTCTGTGCACTTGAATTTGGTTTCGCGCCATGACGCAGACACATCTCGGTAGGATATTAAAATTGGGAAGTGATCACTGCCTCTCGTCTCAAGGTCAGTACACCAAGTCAATTTCTGGACCAAGTTGTTTGAAACAAACGAAAGGTCGATGCAGCTGCTGACTGTTGGATTTTTTAGGTAAGTAATGCTGCCATCATTCAATGGTTCAATACCACGTTTTATGAGCAGTTCGGCAAGCCTTGCTCCGCGATGATTGGTGTGTGCACTTCCCCAAATTTCGTTGTGTGCGTTGAAGTCTCCGCAAATTATGTGGGGTGGGGATGTGCTACCGATGACATTTTCAAGCCTGGAAACATCGAAGGTAGATCCTGGTTCTAGGTAGGCGCCAATAAACGTAAACCGCTGAGTCCCAATCACAGTGTTGGTACACACATATTCCTCATTGTCTTGAGGAGGAACGGGAACTGCAGCAGCCTGTATATCTGTTCGAAAACCAATCAATAGTCGACTGATGCCGGTAAGGCGGTGCGAATGAAGAAAATAATAATTTTTGACACGAAAGTGGTCGCCAACGCGGGACTCGGAGATTACGATGACCGGGAATTGATATGTCTGTACGAGTTGGTGAAAATCAGCAAGTTTTGATCGTAAGCTGCGGGCGTTCCATTGAAATATTGTGCAGTTCTTGAGGTTGGAGTTTAAAGACACTGTTGGAGGGGGGGTCGCGAAATTAGTCATCATTGTTGTTACCTCACAACCATGAAGCGACGCCTTGAAGGATGAGAAAACCAGGGGCTCCAAAGCCAAGACGGCCTCGACTTCAGGATAACTTTTCGAGGAGGGGTTGGCTCGCAGCACGGCTTTGATAGCCGCAAAGAGCATAGGGATGAGAAAACTCACATCTGGTTGGGTGGGCTGGTGTCCCGTCTTATGGTCCCTACGAGTACGTCGCTGCTGCGTAGACGTTGTTCCCTCGCTATGAAAACTGACGCAGAATACGAAAGGCTGCGTGCTATCCGTAGGCGCGCTGAGCGGAAGGCTCGCCGTACTAAAGATTTAGAGGATTTGAGGCAGGCCCGTAAAGCTCAAAGGCATGTGAGACGCTACTTGGAAAAGTTGCGTCGACAACGGTGGCGTGACGTCTGTAGTAAATTGGATGTCCGTCAGCCTCTCTCTCGTATATGGCGAGTCATAAAGGGCATGCGCAACAACAACCAACAGCTCAATCCATTCGGGGCATTGTCATTACAGGAGGGAATTCCCCAAAAAGAAGTGGCTGAAGAGTATTGTAGGCTCCTGTCTACGATTTCTCTGCCTCCAGTGTCCTCTCTACGTGTTTTCTGACACTGTGCCACCTGCCTCCGTACCTGCCATGGACCTTCCATTTTCGATAGGCGAGCTGAATCCGGCAATATCAAACGTCAAGAAACGCTCTTCTCCAGGTTGCGACGGCATGACATATGAGGCGATTTCTCACCTCTCTCATCACTCCCGCTTACGCCTTCTGGAGTATTATAACTCGACGTGGCTGCGGAGTACTGTGCCTGCGGAATGGAAAAGAGCCAAAATTACAGCAATTCTAAAACCTGGAAAACAACCAACGCGGTACGACTCTTTCCGTCCTATAGCTCTACTTAGCTGCATTGGCAAAATCATGGAAAAAATGATCTTTAAGAGAATGACTTGGTACATGGAAAACAGGAATCTTTATCCACCGGAAATGAATGGGTTTCGAGAAAACCGGTCTGCTATCGACAACATCCTTGCTCTCGTGGCGTCCCTAGAAGAAGGATTACACCACGGAGATATACCAACAGTGGTTTATCTAGACATCAAGTCTGCATTTGATTCGGTCTTCCATACAGCCATTCTAGAGTCCCTTGCTGCTCTTGGACTTGGTGGGAGGCTGTATGCATGGATTTCCAGCTACTTGGAAGGACGAGAGCTTTTTATGAGCACACCGGATGGTCCTACGTCATACTACAGTATAAAGAAAGGAGTACCTCAAGGAGCCGTTTTGAGTCCTCTGTTATTTAACGTTACCCTAATCGACCTAAAGGGTGTGCCTCCTCCTCGCGTAAAGGTCAAAATTTACGCCGACGACATCTGTATTTGGAGTGCAGCAAGGTCACGTCTAAATACACAACAGAGGCTCCAGAAAGCTCTAAAAAACAACTCTGAATACCTTGCTCCGAAGGGCCTCCACCTCTCACCTGAGAAGAGCGTTGCCATGGCATTTACCCATTAATCCTTGCGGGCCGTTGCCTGCCCTATGTGCGCACTCAAAGATACCTCGGGATAACCATGGATCGAAACCTCTCCTGGGCCCCTGAGGTTCGGAGGCTACGTACTCGCATTTCGGCGGCGGCGCAAGTCATTGGATACCTTGCCGGAAGTCAATGGGGCAGTGACTGTCGATCCATGGTGCTTCTCTCCAAGGCTTATGTTGATGGCTTGCTGCGTTATAGCCTGCCTGTTTTGCAGCGGCTGTCGACCACAAGCAAAAAGCAGCTTGATGGGGCAAGACATAATTGTCTGCGCACCTGCCTTGGCCTTCCTAGGGGCTCTTCCTGCGCTGGTACCGTTGCGGAGGCTGGCTGCCTGCCCTTAGATGCTCTTCGGCTACAAGAGACATTCCGAATATACTTGCGGCATCGATTGCACACATCAACCAATCTTTTGACCCGTGTTGTACAACGCAACGAAAGCTCCAGCTTTGCACAGATGATAAACTCTATTAACATATCTGTGCCATCCCAAGCGCGACCAACCATGCCGTCTAATTTCCCCCCTGGACTCTGTCACCGGTGTGCATAAAACTCAACATACCTGGTGTCACCTCAAAGCAAACACTCCCTCAATTCTGCCTCCTTCAACTCGTGCTCGCCCACATCAGTGGCTGTTATTCCGCATACGGCCCACATTTTTACGGACGGTTCATCTACACCTCACAGTAGTGCATCGGGCGTCTACGTTTCGTTTACCGGCCAAGCGCTGTCCTACCGCCTTGAACGTGCAACGTCATCCACGTCGGCCGAGCTTCATGCAATTAAGCAAGCCCTCCGCTACATTCTTCGTCAGCCATCAGCAGAATGGGCTATATTCACGGATTCTAAGACAGCGCTGCAAACCCTACGGCATGCCAGTTGCTTCAGCCTCCACGACCACGTATCCCGCCACATCATCCTACCTGCACCATCTAGCCTACGTCGCTGGGCATCGTGTGACCTTGCAATGGATACCCGCACATTGTGGCGTTCTCGGCAACGAGAAAGCAGATGAGGCGGCTCGCAGAGGGCTACAACTGCGCAATGTAAGGAAAATTTTCTTTACAAAGCACGAGGCTGCAGCGCTAGCGAAGCAGCTTGCCTTAGAGGAACGAAACCTTCTCTGGTCTTTTCCCGAAACTCACCACTCCTTTCTGTATGACATAGACTCTGACCTGAGAATGAGGCTCCCAGAGCGAATCCCACGTCGACTTGAGACGCTCTACCATCGGCTGCGCCTCAACGCAGCACTTACGAACTCCTACCGACATCGCCTCGGTCAAACCACAAACCCTTACTGTGATAACTGTGGTTTGCCAGAAACTACTGAACACGTTTTATTAGAGTGTCCGGCGTACAACCAGGAAAGGAACGACCTCGCCAAGAAGATCGAGTGCCTCAACAATGGACTTTTATCATTGAAAGCTCTTCTTGGACCATGGTCATCTCCATCATCCCAGCGAAAAGTGTTAGATGCACTGTTTGATTATTTACACGACATCGGCGTCGCAGAGACACTGTAGAACTCCACATCGTCATCCTGTGAGAACACCTGGACTTTTACGTAACCCACGGAACACTCCATGTAGCCTTCTTTTTTACCTCTTCTTTTTTCCCCTCTCTTTCGCCCTACTTTCTTTAGGGCCTTTACCTCCTCCACCACATCCCCGCAGAGTAGCATGTAGGCGAATACATGCCTGCAGACCTCTCTGCTTTCTTCTATTAAAGAGCTTTCTCTCTCTCTCTCTCTCTACCTTCCTTGTACCACTTACCCTACCTTAATTTTATATCCACTCAACTCGACTCCCCTGATTCCCTTCTCTAGTAGATGTATAAACATGCACTCCTGCTTCCCCTATACCCACCGAATAATTGCTTACTCGACTTTCACATGCAGGGTAGCGAACGCGAAACCTTAACACCACCACATTTCGCAAATTACGCGCTTTCACCCTCCCCTACAAGACACTACTTTCTTAACACCATAAATAGTCCCCCACCAACTATCCCAATTTGCTCACTCCCCACTCCTGCTCACGTACGTAAAAGCATCCAATTCCGTGTTATTCGTCGCTACGTGCAGCCAACGTTTCCTGCAGCCCGTTAACTGGCACGAACAAACACCGACACCAAACTATACCCGCAATCACCATGCACACTATACACTGAATCCACCCCCCGCCCTCACAAACCTCCGCAAAGTGTAGCTGTTGTTGGCCAACAACTACGTTCACCAAAACGACCCGGTGGCTACCATCCGTTTTACCAATACAACCACGGTAGAGGAGGCAGCCATCGCCACTGCGTGCCCTGAGCGCCTTACGACCGACTCCGTCCTATTTCACTCTTAGCAGACCATAGCGAGTTTTATTCGCCGTAATATATCTCACATAGTCTTGCGAATACTCTCTAAATATCCTCCATCCCGCCCCGTGATCCTGCTGTGTACACCAGCGCACAAGGCGTAGTCGATAATTATGTGGTGCACGTCGTGCTAATCAACCCACTGACCGGGTGGCCATTTTCCCTACACCTATACCCGATTCCCATGCAGGCAAGTCAATCTATATTGGAATACTCGAATATTGCTCTGCACCACGACGTCCTCCGTCTACGATACCTACCCCGGCACCCACACCTATCCTTGTAGGCAGGCAGCATACTGCACATCCTACAAACACACACTTTCCCACAAATAATCCACACCTCTTTTCTGCCCCTAGCTGTACAGCCTGGTGGCCACTCAAAACACATTTCCATTTCCTTTGCGAATGCCCCGGAGACCCATTCCCCCACCCCGGTTCATGCCCTGCCCTCCGGCAGTAGGTGTTCCGCAGCCACGGGAGTGGAAGGAGATGGGTGAGGAAAAGTCCAGATCAACTGCGACCCTCTCAGACTACTCCACCCCGGACACGTGACCCCGAAGGGGTAAATCAAGTCTTCCTTCTTTATTTTCTTTCTTCCTTCTGCGTGTACTATAACTAGAACGTCTGTGCTGCACACAATGAACATTGTCATGTGTAATTATATGCCTTTTGTTGGTTTATTCGCTCTGATAAGTTTTGTGGACAAAGGAGTATCTTTTGGTAGTATTGAAGGGAACGTGTTTGTATGTTTGACTAATCGTTTGAAGGAGTGCGCATGGCGTGTAGGTCTGTGAAAAGACATTTTTCGTAGAAAAGGGCTTAGGTGGGAGGTTAGCGTCATGATGTGAAGCGAACGAACACGACGATAAACCAGACACGCTATTTTGGTACGTTTAAAACAGCCGAGAGGACCCTCATCACCGTCGTCTTGCAGGGTCACTCATCCTACGTTCACCAGCCCGCCAAAGGGAAGCTGCCAGTGGCAGTGGTCGGCGAGTAGGATGATCATGGAAGACAAAAAACAGGGAGGGCTTGTGCGACTGTGACCGAGACGAATGCCGGTCGGGTGCTCGGACGCGTGCCTATCGCAGTGGTCGCGCACAACTGAAACTGCTAGGCCGTCTGCTCGAAAGACTGCAGCTGTCTGGTCGTGAGGTCTCCGAATGCGGCGCGTTCAAGGAGTGATGGTCAAGACACCAGCGAGACCATGAAGCGCAGCATGCCCACGTGAACCCAGACGTGTAACCTGGTCGATCGCTGCTATCACGCCTTGACTGAGCGTGTTTGTCCAGGGGTACGACGCACTTGTGAATGTGAGAAACACATACTGAAATTTTATACTCCATTTTAACATTTTCAAATTTTCTTCGAGGCTTAGCACACTCTTACCGCTTGTCAGTTTTTGTCTGCTTGTGGTGTATATTTGTTTGGGTTTCGGGTAACATAAACAGAAAGTATTGTTTGCAGAGTTTATTAAATGATTTATTATTGTCCGATCCTGACATCGTCACCATACAGAGGCATCTCTGAGTGCGGAAAATCTCCCACTAAAACTGCCTTCTAGTGCATGCTAGCGCGTCGATGGAGGGGCTATTTCTCGACCAGACATCACCAACATCCCGCAGCGCGCCGTGCCAATGGTCTGAGCGACTCAAAGTTATCCACAGTGAAAAGAAAGGCGGCCGGGATGATCAACCGCTTCCTTGCACCTTTTGATTACCAACAATCTCCTCGTTATGCTACGTTATCTACAACTATATTTTTTCGTCTTTCCGCTAGAACTGTTCGTACGTCTAGGCCTTTATTATTATGATGTTACCCAACATGCCTTCTTTGGGTGGGCGCTTGAGCTTGACTCGTGATGATTTCGTCTTTTGGTATCTCAGGCCGAGTACCCACGCTTACCTAGGTCGAATGCTGCGCACAGAGGCGACGATGAGCTAGGCAGCATTTACAATTAAAATGACGAAACAAACCACTATGGTATAGAAAACGCAGCCGCTGCTTACGAGGAAAACATGCTGGTCCAGCCGGTTGTACTTGTGGATTCTAACGTCAGTGTTGCTGAACCTCTCTTCGTGCGGCTCGCTTAGCTGGGCCGAAGCAGCATTTTATTCGGCTTAGGAAGCCATCACGCCATTGTCGAAAGCATTATGGCACGCGTTAATCCGGTGTTTAGTCGGAGCGCGTCGCAACGCCGGGAATAGCTCGTGGAGCCTTGGCATTCATCCCTCCCGCCCACGCGTTTCCCAAATGTTCCTCCATCCCTTTCTTGTTGGCTCTATCTCGTCTATTTTCGGTGCCCTCTTTGTTCGCCCGGATGATAAGAGGCCTAAACCGCCGCCAAAGCACAGACGCGGCCGCTGATGAGCTTTCGCTGTAAAACTGTTCGAGGAAGCGCCCGCATACCGCTGAAGTTTCAAACGCTAAAATGACTGGCTAGCGCCATATGGTAATGCTGCACAACTGCTACAATCCTCCATGAAAAGTTTTGTGCAAAACGGTACTACATTCCTCTTTGTGAGCCTATAGGTATCCTCGTACACCCCCTAATAAAGTTTTTCCCCTCCTTTGTTATCTTTCGTGTTTTCTTATTCCTGGATTATTCCCCGCGGCCGAAACCTAATTATGGTCTATTAGTGTTTACAGCATAAATAGTATATTACGATTGAAAATCACACGGTACATGTGCATCGTAAATGCGTCGGATTTATTGCATCGAATTTGGACTCAATGACTTACTCAACAATGAAGTGTCAAATGTACGAGTAACTACGGGCAGTATTTTAGTCAAGAGAAATCGTTTTATGCACAACAGTTGTTGCTCTCTCGCTCCCCCTACAAAAATATTTGATTTTCTTGCTGCTGTAAGTTATTAGGTTCTGTTCTTTCTACAGGACACTCTGAACAACATAAAAAACCACAACATCAGCAAAGAACGCTGTCTTTTCTCCTTTTTATATATACGCACAATTTACAAAAAATGCAGCTTTACCGAAACCTGCCTGTTCAGCTGTTATAAATTTCGCTCGTCTCTGTGCAGTACTATTCGTAAAAGACATTTTCTACTACGTAAAGAAATATGTAACTTATTATCGAATCTCCAAATTGACAATGTTACATTACGATTAATGGTAACTACTACGTTACCGTTAGGAAATAAAGCTTTCCTCTTCAAAATACGATAAGATACTACATATTTTGCTTTTGTTTCCAAAATCTAACAAAAGCTAAAAACAGTAATCGACATTTTAATGAAATCACTTACACGAACTGGAGGTCAAACGTACCACGTAAACTACACCGCACGAGTTGTTTCGAGATGAATAAACGAGTCTTTCCAACACCATTTCCTTGTTCTCCTCTGCACACAATAAATGAAAAACAATCACTTAACAAGAAACCAGTAAAAATGGTCTCAAACACGTCATTTGCAAATACAAAAAATGTTTTAAATCGCTTCTTACAAGTATTTAAAATTTGAATACCTAAGTACATAACGAGTATTTTCCAATCATAGTTTTTATCATTTTTGCCCAGTATAACTCTCTTTTCGCAAAGAAATACTAAGAGTACAGAAACAAAATGTGCACATACGTATGTGACTGGGTCCCCATTCCCAGTACAGACATCGGGCGAATGTATCCGTGCAGATATATTCATACATCTATCTCAACCAGTTTTCATTACCAGGATAAACCTAACAATATTGTTGTGCTTAATTGTTTCAGATGATCAAAAACAAACAATTAAATCCAATTTAAATAAGTCAAAATACAAGTGTTTCTTTAACAGCCTCGGACAAAAGTGTTGTGAGCCGTCCAATTTCTCAATTTATTTTGTAATATTTGCTTCGTAATTACCTTGGGTCGGGTAAACATTGCTCTTTCATTATGGGAGGTTCTGTCTTGCTTGCAGAAAATCGGGACTTTGCTTTTTTTACAACCCAGAAAATTCTTAACACATACCGTCATCGTGTGTACCAAATCTAATGTACATATGCCGTATTGAAAATGTGTAGGAATCTTGTAGGAATCTAAGCGGCTTCTTTTACCACTAAGATAGGGATGTTGCTCTTACGCCTGCGTGGAAACAAGATGATCAGCCTATGTTGGTATTCAGCCAGCCAAGGAATAGGTTGTGTGCTCAACCCAGGGCACATTATTACGAACGCATTTGACAATTGTTTATAGCACCCCTGCGTGTCTGCCCGGAGGACGTTTTTCAGAAACATCTCTGAAGAAATACACGTGGCATCACTGCTACGGACACGCACCTGTTTGTTTGAAGACATAGATTTTTGAATCAGAGCTCCCCCCCCCCCGTCAAGAACCACACTGGCTGAGTTGCATGAGAGAGAAACGAATATTTACGAGAGCACCAGAAACGGCTGCTAAGGGCCGGCCATTAACGGGCTGCCATCAGCATTTCTGGAAATGCACCCTTGTATTTGAAGAAAGCCCTTTCAGCATATCTACAAGCTTTTCACAAGAATTTTGTGGACACAAAACAAATGACAGTTTTCTAGCAAACTCTTTGTCAACCAAAGGTGTTTGAATGCGATAGCCAAAAGCGACGTTCGGTTGATCCGCTGCTAAATATACTGTTGACCTTTGATTCTCCGACCATGCATCGTTACTTGACCAGCCGCCTGCACAGCACTCCACAAAGCTCGTATCGATCACTCGGTAACACCGGAACCGGATGTTGTAACTAGTACCTGAACTGTGCAGTACGTGGTTTTCGGGCACTGTTTTCCAGCGCGCGCCCCTCGCTCTCCCGATTACGAAAGAGAACGGTCGCTAAGGTGGCCCATTCAAATGTTTTATGTTACCTGGTTACTCTTTGCCCTTCGATTGTATTCTCCCCCTCGATATTCGGCACCACCCTGCAGTTTGTTGTATGCCGGTGTACCTTGTCATCGGGTACAATATTACGGTCATTGCATACGTCTCTTCTGATTCTCTTCCCAACCAATAACCGAGACCCACTGTTCACCCCTGACGGTAACTTCGAGTGTAAAAGAATGCGTATTGTATGTAGTCCTATGTAGTCACAAGAATTTTTTCACTCTTTTTCAAAACCGTCTTAGAGCGGAGTGTTGCTTTACCTCGTCCGTATTGCTATCCCAACTGTCGTCTGCTCCGTCTTCGCCTCCGGGCTATGGGATATTGGCTGGTACCCGAAGAGACGCAGTGCACCCGCGGATATGCCTTTATAGCGCTTGCTGAAACGCACGTGGCATTGACCTTCTGAGAGTTTGAGCAAACTATCCTTATACCCTCCCTTCTCCCTATGCACCTTGGGTAGCGAAACATCTAAGCCTTCTTTTCTTAATGTACTTTCCGCGTAGGCGCTAAGTTTTCTGTGCCAATTTGAGTACCTAATAAATTTAATGCTTTTGCGGTGATCGTGAACGGTTGTGAGAGAGTCAGCTGCTGGCAGCCTGTGCAGGTAGGAGGGCTTAGGCAGTAAACGATAGCACGACGTTTTTGTGTGACTGGTTCTCAAAAATTGTTTACACAATTTATTGCGATTAAACATTCAACCTGTGGACGTTCAGAGATTAATGTTTTTATTTCGTGATATTCCTTCATCAACGACCCATATACACTACTATGCCCGCTTTAAGCGTCATTTTTCTTTGGTTTGTAAATTATATTTTGCGGGATGCTTGTATTTCATTTATTAGTTCTAGGTACGCCGCGTACACACATCTCTTATTTATATTCGTCGCCGCATGTAGTGTCATGCGTCAGGGCACCCCCCGAGAGGGGATGCATGAAAACCCCGGAAAACGAGGACAAAGAACAAAGGAACGGCCATTTGAACTGCGTGCCAGGAGCACGCCAATCAGCAAGCGGCAGCGACGACGCACCGAGGAATCATGGGCAAAGGTGGCAGCGCACTGGTCAGCCAATCAGGGAAGGCCGCGCATGGGACAAGTTTCGTATTGACCATATAAGGACAGGCAACTAGCAAGAAGCCAATGGAAGTGCGCCACGAGAGAGCCCAGAGGGTAAAAAAGCGGGGCGCACAAAAAGAAGGGGGGAGGCAAGAAACCGGGAGGCAGACAACCAGGAGGCGTCAGGAGCACGTGAGCTGCAACGAACGAGCCAGGGGGACGCGGCCAGGCCATCGAGCACGCCATCCGAGCCTGGGCGGGAGCGGGCAGATTTCGCATCGGCACCGTCATCCTAGGTGCACCACGAACCTGTGTCTTCGTGGCCCCAGCGGCATCGGTCGGGTGCCAGCGCCCAGCGTCCACGCTCCGTCGACGTTCGTCTCGACGGCCCCGAAAGGCTACGTTCGGGCCGAGCCTACCTGGAACCTCCAGCGGTAGCAGCTACCAGAGGGTAGCCACCGAGGAAGCACGCCGCCGAATGGATGACCGCGCGCGTCGAACGCTGGCATCAAGGACCTCCAGCGAGAGAGGCTATCAGGGGGTAGCCATAGAGGAAAGAAGTGAGGACGCGCGGAGCCCACGCCGTCCAAGGATTGACCGCGCGCATCGAACGCCGGCACCGAAGCGAGACGAGGACGGCTACCACCAAGTCTTGGCCACGAAACGGGTGCGACACGTCAGCGCCGACGACAGCGGGGAAGGTTAGTCCAGTAGGGACACAGTGGTAAGGGACACAACTAGGCAGTTGTGATACGATATGAATGAACTAGAACTTGATTAAGGAGTGTATTTGAACTAATAGTGTAGGACTTTATGGTAGACACTTTTGGGTTTTGGGTTGAATTGTATATTGAGCTGTTAAGTTAGGGGCTTATGTTTGAGTTGTGTTTTGGGATTGTTAGAGGTTTGCGTGTGTATCATTTGTGTGTAGTTTACTTATTGAGTGCTTTGCGTTAGGGATTTTGAGTGTGCAATAAATGTATGTTGTTAAACCCGTCAACGGCTTCCCTGTGTCCATTGCACTGAGCTGGTAAAGACAACCTCACCATCGTTTCACGTGACATAAAGTCTTGCTCAAAACGATATAAATTCGACCAGATGGTTCCTGAATGCTTTCTGTCGGTAAGGCAAAAATCATGTAACGACCCCAAAACCTGCAATATTTCAACCTCAAAAAAGTATTCCTATTGATTTAGGGAGGCAAACGGAAAACACAATATCTGTAATATTGTTTCAGACTAATAAATTAAATTCAATCTAGAGATCAGAGAACTATGAAAGATGGAAATGCCCCAGATATTAAAACTACGTGAACGGCGGCAGAGAGCCTAGCTCAAAGGCTGCCTTAAAGTGTGTACCCACAGCAGCCTGTTAATACGGTGAATGAAAGGAAACGGTGTCCCAGGGGCGTGCGTTTTTGTGTGACCGATCGATACTCATTTGTAAGAAATCTGTAGCCTAGCAGTAATTTTACCGCATGCTGCAGCAGTGTCCTTTACCAAGTGAAGCCTATCTGCTTTGCTACTCTATAACTAAATAATCTTGGCCTAAACACAATATCGCAAAAAATTTCTGGCTTGATTACCTGCACCTGTATATGCCTAAAATATGTACGAACTCGACTTCGTCGCCAGGAGAGTGTGAAGCGCGTGTTTAAATAAACATGGGCATTGCGGCGCGTTTCTAGCCTGTTATTGCCCACAAATTTGACCCTCAGCCTCTTTATGCCCTCGTACGCGGTGAATCCGACACGCCGGTCTCAAGCGCATCATTTGTGTTGACACACTAAGAACTACGTTTCGTACTGTGGGAAAAAACTAGGAAATTAGCTCAAATGATAGTGCCATAAAACGGCGGAACTACCCTTCGTTGTGCCGAGATGGGCACACAAGTTAAGAGAGAGAATCCTGTGCCCCTTTTCGATCCTGTCTTTTTTTCGTGGTTTGCAATGATTAAGGGCCATGTGCGCGTCCCTAAACCACCCCGTCTCGCGGCAGCAAATGTTGCTGCCCGCTTAAAAACTCGAACTGTGAGCAGTGTGTTCAGTTTTTTCTTACCGCCCAGGCTGCTATCGGTCACTTACTTCCCGGAGCAACGCTATGGATTATACAAAATTTATTTTTTTATTTCTTTGGCGTTTCAACCCCAAGTATCACACCCTTCATCAACAGGAGACTTTAATAGAGTAACAACCTTGAATCCAAAACTATTAATAATACTAATCGTCAACAGCGACTCCCGCCGATTTTGGAATCGAAGTTTTGCCAGCAGGAAAAAATGAGAGGACGCACCTCTCCCCTAGTGATGCGCTGGGAGCTGTGCAATGGGTGTCCGGGGAAACAGGATTTGGCCACGCTAGTTATACCCTTCAAATGAAAACTACAAACCCTAAAACAAAAAATTGAGCTGTTTCACTCAATGTGAAAGCTGTCGGAAGTGCAGAGAAGTGATTCTCCATAAGGGGCTGTACCGCTGTTATCCGCTTACTGCTACCACCCCATGCAATTCAAATTTCACGCCTTCGCAGTGCTTGCGCGCCCCGTGGTTGAAACTGCGCCAGTGAGAGTTCTCGGTTGCATTGAATTGAATTGTATTGGATTGGCTTGGGTTGGAAGGGATTGGATTATTGGTTTTGGATTATTTTTGGATTGAATTGGATTGGATTTGTATAGGATTTGAATTGGATTTGGATTAGATAATAAGCAGCCATGCGCACGAGAATGAGCTAACCCTTGACAACCAAAAAAATTCGCCGCGTATGCGCTCCTTTCGTTCTATATGTCATCAAAGGACGATTGTCTTTGGGGACATTTGCCAAGAAAATGCCCCCTTCGTTTTTCCCGCTCAGCTCTCATGCTGTTCCTTTTCTGTCACGCTCATCCCAAGGTAAACACACTAAAGGTTTCCTCAAGGCGATTTGAATTTACCGCGTTCCACTGTTACAGGCGGGGTTCCTCGATGCCAGCGCAGCAGTACGGCGGACACGCGCCTAAATCCAGGCGGCCGACTTCAAGGTTTATAGAACGACATTGCCATGAGCCACGTGCGTGCCAAGCAGAACGTGAAACCTAGCCAGTGGAGCCTTTCTTTGCTGTTGCCGCGTGGTTTTTCATATGCCGCCCGGAGGTGGCGCGGGCAACAGCAGGCGGTACGCATTGTTCTGCAGCAGATATAGAATATCATTTGCTATCGAAAAACTAAGCATCCTGAAATTTTTATTAAAGAAACACTGTAAATATCCCTTGTGTACTAATTTTCTGTCGTATATTGGCGTAATGACTTGTACTTGTTCAACAAATTTGGCAAGTATGAACGTATAAACCAGGCTTAGACGTTTACATTTGGCTGTGAGTATATAAGACTATTGCGCAGTAAGCATTTTGCGTTGGCCGGCGGGCTCAATCGAGTTACACCCAGATGGACAGACCGATATATCAAAACTTCTGGGATTAGGGCTTAATAAAGTTTAATATTATTATATTATATATAATTAGTAACTAAAATTATTACAGTCTAATATTATTAAAGTCTTTTAATTATAAAGTATATTAAACTATTAAAGTCTGGGATTAAGTCTTAGATTATTCTAAGAATACCGAGTTTTACCTTGGCTAACACTACGTATATCCTGGCATAGCCGCTTGGCTTTCGAAGCCTCTGGGTTACGCCGCGGCGAAGGCTCGACCGCAACACCGTGGCGATATGCTTGGTTCCAGCAAGCGAGTTAGGACGCCAGGGCGAGCGGCTAAAGTGATCTGCACCTAAGAAAAATGTAAGTGGTTCTGGCACCCATTTTCAGTTCCTTGTCATTCTCATTTGTGTTTGGTGCTTGAGTGCTACCGTGGCAAAGCATACTTTATCTTCTACCAAGAATATATTTGGAGAGTCCTGAACATATAACCCTAGTAGGGTTGATCTGTTGACTGGATACATTTTGTGCTTCAAGCAAGTGAAAGTGAATCCACGAGAGCTTGTACTATTGTACTATTATACTGTTGTAGATTCTAGTATTGACTTCAGTGATTGTGGTTGCAAAGCACGAAAGCAAAATGTGCCTCTACCGGAGCAGTTGAATATTTATTGTGCATCTATCTGAACTTGCAGCGATGCAGCGATGGCGTAGAGGTAGAACACCCTTCTCGCGTGCAGAAGGACCGTGGTTCGAATCCCGGTGCCGGACAATTCCCACCGGATTAAAAAAAAATCCGTGTATTCATGGAATTGCACAAAGGGGCTTGGGGTGCGGCCTGACCCCGGCGACCATTGCCGGTAATGCACTCCCTCACCAGAGCAGGATTGGCCACCCTGGTGTAGTAATGGCCACAACCTCCCATGAATACGCCAACTAACCCTCGCCCCTCAGTCCCCTGCGGCTGCGAAGCAACTGACCACGGCGGCGGTCAGACCTGTGACGCAGCAGAGGGTGCTAAGAATCCCTGGATCCGGACACGCCGCCAATGGAATCTGAACCTGGCAACGTTTAACGCGCGAACCTTATCTAGCGAAGCGAGTCTAGAAGTGTTGTTCGAGGAATTAGAGGGCATTAAATGGGATGCAATAGGGCTTAGCGAGGCTAGGAGGGCAGGCGAAGCCTTTACGGTGCTGAAAAATGGACACGTCCTATGTTACCGTGGTCTAGAGGACAGAAGAGAACTGGGAGTGGGATCTCTAGTCAATAGAAGCATAGCTGGCAACATAGACGAATACTATAGCATTACCGAAAGGGCAGCAGGTCTTGTAATTAGGCTAAATAAGAGGCACAAGCTGAAGGTGGTGCAGAGTTACGCGCCCACATCCAGCGACGACGACCAAGTAGTGGAACGCTTCTATGAAGATGTGGAATCGGCAATGGCTAAAGTAAAAACACAGTATACCGTAGTTTATGGGGACTTCAATGCTAAAGTAGGCAAGAATCAGGCTGGAAACAAGACAGTTGGGAACTATGGTCTGGGCTGTAGAAATAGCAGGGGGGACCTACTAGTTGAGTTTGGAGAACGGAATAACCTACGCATAATGAATACCTTCTTCTGTATACGGGAGAGTCGGAAGTGGACCTGGAGAAGTCCGAATGAGGAGCACAAAAATGAAATAGACTTCATATTATGCGATAACCCTGGCGTCGTGAAGGATGTGGAAGTGCTCGGAAGGGTAAGGTGTAGTGACCACCGTATGGTAAGATCCCGAATTAGGCTAGATTTGAGGAGGGACCGCAACAAGCTAGTACGAAAGAAGCTGATAAATGACCTAACAGGAAGACGTAAAGCAGAAGAATTCAGGATCGCGCTGCAGAACCGATATTCTGCTCTTAACGAGGAAGCCGAGTTTACGACGCAGGAAGCCAGCGACAACCTTACACGCATTATTACGGAGTGTGCAGTAGAAGTCGGGGGCACTATGGCTAGACAGGATACTGGTAAACCTTCACAGGAGACGAAAGATCTAATCAGGAAGCGGCAAACCATGAGAATCTCCACCGCAGCTGACAGAATAGAACTAGCGGAGCTCTCCAAGCTAATCAATAAGCGTAAGAGAGCTGACATACGGAAGTATAATATGAATAGGATCGAATACGCTGTAAAGAACGGAGGTAGCCTGAAAGCAGTGAAGAGACGTCTTGGCGTGGGGAAAAATCAGATGTATGCACTTAAGGATAAGCAAGGCAATGTCATCACAAATAGGGATAAAATAGTCACAGTGGCCGAGGAGCTCTATAGGGATCTGTACAGTAGCCAGGACATACAGGATAATACCGAACGAGACAGTAGTTCACAGGAGATAGACATCCCACCAGTAACGACCGAAGAAGTAAGGAAGGCTTTGAAAGAAATGAAAGGGGGCAAAGCACCTGGTGAGGATCAGATAACAGCAGATCTCTTGAAGGATGGCGGAGAAATTGTGCTTGAAAAACTGGCAAACCTGTTTACGCAATGCCTAATGACCGCAATGGTAACGGAATCTTGGAAGAACACAAACATCATCCTAATTCATAAGAAAGGCGACATGAAGGACTTGAAAAATTACAGGCCGATCAGCTTACTGTCAGTCGTCTACAAGGTATTTACCAAGGTAATCACTAACAGAATTTCTGCAACCTTAGATTTCAGTCAACCTAAAGAACAAGCAGGGTTCCGTAAAGGTTATTCAACAATGGACCATATTCACACGATCAATCAGGTGATAGAGAAGTGCGCTGAGTATACTGAACCCCTATATAGAGCTTTCATAGATTATGAGAAAGCATTTGACTCGGTCGAAAACCCTAGCAGTCATTCAGGCATTACGGAACCAGGGGGTAGATGAGCATTATGTAAAATACTAGAGGATATCTACAATGGGTCTACAGCCACGATCATCCTTCATAGGGAGAGCAGTAAAATACCTATAAGAAAGGTTGTCAGACAAGGAGACACAATCTCTCCAATGCTATTCACAGCATGTTTACAAGAAGTATTCAGAACTTTGGATTGGGAACAGGTGGGAGTAAGGGTTAATGGAGAATACCTCAGTAACCTCAGATTTGCTGATGACGTTGCCTTGCTAAGTAACTCGGGGTATGAATTGCAAGGCATGCTTTCTGCACTGGGCGAGCAGAGTACAACCGTGGGACTGAAAATTAATATGCAGAAAACTAAAGTAATGATCAATAACCTGGGGACAGCACAGTGGTTTGAGTTATGTGGCGAGGCAGTGGAAGTGGTAAGCGAATATATCTACTTAGGCCAAGTTGTGACCCCAGATCCCAACCATGAGGCAGAGATAATTAAAAGGATCAGGATGGGGTGGGGTGCCTATGGCAGGCATTCTCAGGTAATGAATAGCAGCCTACCATTGTCGCTGAAGAAGAAAGTGTATGACAGCTGCATCTTACCGGTACTCACCTGATGACACGCGCACGCGACATGGATAAGTGTCCACTATGTCCTGGATTTCTAGCAAAAGATTGTTGGACGTGACAGTTTTACGAAGCTCTGGTACAGCTGCCGACGAATCATTGAAAATTGTACACTGTGGTGAAGCGTGGTTCACTATCAATGATGTGTTTAGCAGAGCATCCCGCACTACAAGGAGTTCTGCCTGGATTTATGGCCAGTTCTCTGTTGTTATGTAAGTGCAGGTCACTGGATAGGGAGCCACAGTCGGGAAAAGTAGAGCGGTATGAAGTATGGTATCGGAATCACTGGTGTCGACAAACATCAGCGTAGAGGAAGGGCTAGCAATGTCCATAGACGGCAGAATTGGAGCGCCAAATTGTCTGGGGCTGAATACGGCAACAGGTCGTGCATCCGTTAATTGGTGGAACTTCCACGGAGGCCGTATTTTGATGTCTGATAGTGGCGGGGCTGGTGAATCGGTCATGTACGTTGCAAGAGAGGCGAATCTGCGTCAAGGGCTTCTTTTTGGAGGCGGGCTTGTCGACGCTGATGCTCCAACTCATCAAACGTGTTGAGCAGCGCTTCCTGTTGCAGAATAGGGACGGTGCTGAGGGGTGGAAGACAAGTTATAGCTCGCACAGCCGAATTGTTTATTGATTCAAATAGAGCCCAGTCTGACTTTGTAAGAAAGGGGAATTGTGCTTGATAAAGTACGCGAGGCTGAACAATGGCTCGGACAAGCATGCGGGCCATCTTAGAGGCCGCAACGCCGGCTTTCTGAGACATGCGACGCAACAGATGCAGAGATTGTAAAGCGTGATGCTTTGCAGAACGAATCCAAGGTTTTTCAGAACCGGTGGCCGTAATATCCAAGCGCAACACCTGTACGGTAGATGCTGTTGGTATAGGCGTGCCTTGAACCAAAAGACGGATCGGGGAGGTTTCCAAGCGCCGGCGGCTCTGTGCGTTGGCCACGGTGAGACGGGCTGTTTTGTTAGGAGAGAGCGTGAGGCCAAGATACACGCACCAAGAATTGGTTCCATCTAGAGCTTGTTGCAGGCGGACACTTTCGACGTGATGGTCTTGGTGAACAGACCATACCGTGATGTCATCTGCATAGATGATACTCTAGATGTGTGGCACAACACCAAGTCGCCAGGCAAGAGCTATCATTGCCATGTTAAAATGCAAGGGGGTCAGGACCGATCCCTGAGGCACACCACGGCGGGGATGGAAAAAACCTATGGGAGATCTATTGAGACGTATGGAGAAGGTGCGGTTTCGTAGGTAGTTGGAAATGAAATCACATAGGTGGGATTGCAGGTGAAGGAGATGAAGTACCGCGATGACGGCGGCGTGGCCAAAATGATTGTGCGCTTTGTGAACGTCCAAGCCCAGCACAGAGCGAACACGGTAGGATCTGCCGCCAATAAAGATCATCTCGGAGAGATGTCCCAGGCCATTCTTTGCACCAAGGTGGAGATGAAATCCAATTTCGCATGGGAAGGTGCTCGTCGAGCCACCACTGAAGGTATGTGGTAATTATCCATTCCAACAGCTCTACTGTTTTCCGGGTTTCGGGATAATGATAACATTCGTTTGAAGCCAGGCCGAGGGGATCGTACACGTGAGAAAATCCCTGCGGTACGCCTCTAGGAGTCCCTCCAGAGAAGAATCGTCGAAGTTCTTGAAAGATACAAATGTTACTTCGTGAGGGCCGGCAGCTTTGCGGAGTGCAGCCGTGTCAATGGGCGCGGTTAGTTCCTGAATTGTAAATGGTGAGAGTATACCCTCGGTTGCTGCTTCCGATGGCGGCGTATCAGCACCAGATGGAAGAGTGAGCGGAGGGGGCATGATGGCCGGGTCCAAGTCCAAATCGGGGTATAAAGTATGGGCCAGCGTATCTCCAAATTTTAACGAAGTCTGGTTTAACGTGAGGAACGCTGACGCAACAGGATCTGGGGATGGGGATCGTGGTAATCGTTCCAAAGAATGAAAAATGCGGAGCCACATGAAGCATAGTCCAGACTAAGGCCCTAAAGAAGCGCACATGTTAAGCCAGCGCTGGCGGGACAGCCGGCGTTCATGGCGACGAGCCGTGGCCTTGAGCTGTTTAAGGCGTCTTTGGCAAGTCGGAGAATTGGGATTGCGACAAGCAAACACTTGTGCCTGGTGGCGCTGCGCCCACAGTTGAAGGAGGCGCAAACCAGAATTAGGGGCTGCTCTCTTCAGCCCAGTTTACAGTTGTAGAATGTACAAGAGCCATTTGTAGAAACTTTATGGACAATCCTCGCTGCACCGATTATGATGATCTTATCGGTGCCTGTCATCTCGCGGAAGCAGCTGCTTCGTCTTCCTCTCATCGCCATGTTGTAAAATAGAACACCAACATCGCATCACCGGGACGTCGCGGCTATTGGTCTCTCCTTATTTTACATTTTGGTGCCGATGAACCGGGAAGAAGGCCCGCTGCGATTCGGAGGCATCCGAACTTTGGCCTATTAGAAGGAGGACCCCTCGAAGCCGACGACGGACGGAACCGGAGATGGCCAGGTCGACGGTGCTACCCGAAGCCGAACAACGCGATGGGCGGACGAGATGACGGTGACTCCTCACCTGCGACGATTTTCCCCGATGACCTCTGCCAGCGATATTCTAAACGGTGAGGAGAACTCCGCTGCTCATTGCGCAATGGAAGATTCAGCACCTTATATGCACGAACGGACATTCCTCTGTCTATGACGCGGCTTCAGGAACTTAACGCAAGAAGAGAACAAAAGCGTTTGATCACTCGAAGGCTATGCAGAGACGCGAAAGCAGCACTAGAATTCTCCGTAACGACCAGTGATGTGGACAAAGGTGCTGAAGAGTTGTCTCCACGAGTTACGCAAAACTGAAGTACAACTGAGAACATTAAACGAGGAAATCGAACCGCTCATCGACATTGACCACCTATACGAAGAAAGTGCTACAAATATTGACCATGAAGACGAAATTAGACATGTTATGATTCAATTACACTACCGATTCAAAGACAAAATATCTGAAACCAACGACCAGTGCCAGATAATCAAGAAGTTGCATTCCTCAACAAACTTCAGTGAGTTTTTTACACTGACTGAACTGCTCTGCGACGCATGCTGTTTGAATGACCCCGAGGAACAAACCATCTTACAAGAAACCTCGCCTCCGTCACATTTATTATCTCAAACCGAATGTGAAAATAAGACCCCCTTTTGGGCGACGCCTGAAATCCCATGGAAACATTAGTTACTATCGTGTTCGTTTGAAGAATTGCCCCAGATAACCGAGAAAAAAGTAAGCTGCTTGTCGGAGGCCGTAACGATGACAGAAGATACCTATACCGTATATCCTGAGCACAAAGACACCGATGCTTCTGCTGAGAAGTTGAAACGGCAAGACGGCATTCAAACGTTTGTAGCTTACAACCAAGCGATTCTGCAAACCAAAGAGAGGGATCTTGATTGGTTTTAAGAAATGCAAAGAAGACTGCAAAGAAGACTGCTGCGGTACACACCCGACAACGTGCTCTAACGAAGGGAGCACTTGGCAGGCACCATTCGAACAACCAGGATACATCGCGCTGCGCCAGCCGGATTAGAAGACTACAGCGTTCGAGAGAGAAGCGGAAGCCGTCAAGGCACTTTTATCAAGCCCCAAGGAAAATACCGGAATCCGCACTAGAATTCAAAAGCGCCGAGGACAACACGCGAATTTTAACCTGGCTGCGTGGACTGTGCCGACATTCTATGCGTGGGTTTAAAAGACGGCACTGGCGGCAGTTTCCCCGTCTGACTGCCTCATCGGATCGAACTGGACCGAACTTGAAGTACCGACGGGAAACGGACTCGCCACGGCTTCTTTGGGGCCGCGGAAGATGTAGAAACTTTATCGACAATCCTCGCTGCACCGATGATGATGATCTTATCGGTGCCTGTCATCTCGCGGAAGCAGCTCAGGCTCGAGCTGCTTCGTCTTCCTCTCATCGCCATGTTGTAAAATAGAACACCAACATCGCATCACCGGGACGCCTCGGCCCTTGGTCCTCTTATTCCACACCATTTGTATGGATCATAAAGGGTCCTCTTTGAATGTTGATATTTGCCTAACGGACTTCCAAAACTCGCCCCACTTGATAATATGGCATTTACGACGTAGGCGACGAGACGGCGAAGATGAAATATCGAGGTAAAGGGATGATGGTTGCTACCCCAGCAGTCGGGCTCCCGCCGCCAAGTAACCACTGATGTACCAAGCCACCAAGCTAGGTCTGCGGGACGTGGAGGCATACGAGTAGACGTGAAACGGCGAGTTGACTGGCTCGTGTCATTAGTAGAGTGAAGCGAGCATGCTTCATGATCTTGAGGAGATCTAAACCTCGCGCACTCGCCATGTCATAGCCCCAGGCTGGGTGCGGAGCATTAAAGTCATTAGCGATGAGGATGGGACCACCGGGATGTTGTGCTCGTATATGCGAAATCCACCCAAACCAAACCCGCGGGGCATCCCCATTTCGAAAACGCACATACCAGGATACCAGGACCACTGCATCATGAATTAGTTGAATTTTCACCGGAACAGATTCTTGCAACGGGGAGCAAAAGCTTTGAAGATCAATGGCTTGCTGGGGAAGTTGCGTGAGGACATATACCACTGCTTTACCCAGTGGCGTTGGTGGGGCGTCATGGTGGTCAATGATAGTTGGAGATGCAAAGCCGGTAAAAAAGGTGATACGGGGTAGCCATCCGCTTCCTGAAGCAGTAGCGCCCATGCACGAAGTGAGCGTAGGGGAAGGCGTTCCTTAAAGGGACACTGAAGTGATATGTAAACATTGCGGGATTACTTGCGCAAATTGTAGTCCGGAGTCTCCAGGCCATGTTTCGACCACCCTGGGCGCGTTTACGCGATTTTATTAAGTAGAAAAATTATTTCGAAAATGCTGTCCTCCTCTCTTTACACTCGCCCATTTTCTGTGGCGTTTTCGTGTGACGTCAGGAGGGGATAAGCTGGCAATTGGCCGAGCTACTGCACGGCTCCCCGGCCTTCAGACAGAGTCAGTCGGCCCAGCGTTTCGTCCGCCGGCCGCCGACGGGTCGTCGCAATTCGTTCGCTCAGTTGAAACGAAGCCAGGACACGTTTGTGAATGATAGAATTTGCCTTTCTTTACTTGTTAGTTAGTACACTGTATCTAGCTCCAAGTCAAGTTCGCTTCACACAAGCGCTGCACAAGCGCACATGCGACGCTTCGCTGACTGGTATGCCAGTAGGAAATATAAGGCCTCTTGAAGTGGGAGAAGAGTCACCGAAGTCAATATAGGTACTAAGGAAATAAAATCAACTGATATTTTTACCGTACAGCGTAAAACTAGGGTGCGGGAAGCACCTTTTTGCGCTGGGCGAACAAGCACAGCGGTCAGCAGCACGACTACGCATCTGCGAACGCTTTTCCATCTACGAAATGCAATTGCTAGACGTGAGCGATTGTGCAAACTAGGGCGACGCTTACTGCACGAGCGCAATAATACAACAAATAGTCACCTAAGCTGCTTGAAATGTCAAACTAAAGAAAAAAAGTGTAAACTGGTTGTACAATATATACCCTATATTACCTGTGCCGGCCGAGCCGGCTTCGTGGCCGAACGGTCTGGGTTGCTGGGTGTGCAACCGCAAGAGTTTTGCAAGTCCCGAGTTCGAATCCCGCGGGTACGTGCTTTTTTTTAATTAACTTTTTCGTTTCCGTTCCGCCGATGTTTTCTATATTGCGTTCACCTTTTTTTGGGGCCGCAACGTTCATGGCTCCACGAAGTAGTTCACAAAACGCGCACAGGCTGGCACTGGCGTGCTAGCGAGTTCTCGTTGGCGTGCTGTTGCCATAAGCACCGACTGCTTGCAGGCAGTGGGCACAGGCCAGAATGAACAGACCCTTGGCCTGGTGCGAACACGCTTTTTACGACACAGGCATGAGTGAGGCAAGCTCCAAATATGGGGGAAAAGCGCATGACTTTGGGCGTCTGCGGGTACAGCGGAGGCGTTCATGCACTGCGTAGGTTTCGGCTAGTGAATGCTACGATTCTAATCCGTCCTAGGAGGCTTATCTTTATGCATTTTTACAGCTGACAACATGGCAGAAGCGCGGTACGATGATTACTGAGTTTTTGAGAATACCCATCCAACAACGCCAACGGTTGTGTTTTACAGAACCGAAACCGAAACCGAAACTTGCTTGGTTGCTCACCTTGGGCATCGTCCAATCACGGTGGGGCTCCTCCTAACGTCACAGCTTTAGTTGGTGCGGCCGCCGCAAACCGCGCATGGTAGTTTTTCTTCTTTTGCGCTTTGTAAAATAATTACCGATTTGTCAACCGAATAAACGATGAAAAGTGTGCTAATTTGAGCCAGTCTACGCAGTGCAAGCAAAAACGGGAGCTTGACAAATTCACTTCAGTGTCCCTTTAAGTTCACGATTTTTTTAGGGCAGACCCCGAAAGTTCCTTTGTAGTATAGCGTCGTCCGGTGTAGTTGCAAGCACGGCAGGTGCATAATATACCGGACGCACGCTGCAAGAGTCATGGTTATATGTGTAGCTGCTGCACCACGTAGTTAAGAATTGATGGAGCATCGGATGCTGACGAGATCGAGGCGGCTGCTGGTAATGATGCCGGAGAAGAGGGAGGAAAGGGAGAAGTTGACAGAGGAGGTATAACTTCACGTGAGCTCTCTTTTGCAGAAGCATTCTTTAAGCGTCTTTGTGCCAGCAACTGGGCACGACAAGCGGTCATTTCGCAAGGTCCGTTTGTAATGCCTGGAGGCGAAGATATACCTCTTTCAGGGCCGAGAATTGTGGTCGGCCTGTTGAAGACGGGATCGCTGACGCGGTCGACGTAGTCGCACCACCTGGCTGTATGAGACCAAATTCATGGGTGGTGTGGTCGAGACCGGTTCTGGTACGCGATCTGCAAAATTGTCTTCGTCATTGAAATTCGAGTTCGCACCGGTTTGAAAGCAGGAGCCGTTGATCAACCTATTACCTGGTACTTAAATCGTAATGATCAAGATAAGCGACAACGTGAGTCATGATGTTAGGATACGTGTCAGTACGCAACCCAAAAACGTACTAATATAATACATTGAAACATTTGCATGCTCCCTGAGTGTTTTCGAAATGTCAGACCCATCAAAAGCTGCCCTTCTGATAGCATTGCAAGAGTCATGCTAGCTGCTGTGGCTATGTAACGTTTCTAGGAGGAAGGTGTTTATCCGCCACCGAAAACTGGTAGGCAGTAAAAAGCAGCGAGCACCAACACGGAGCTGGAATCACAAGCAGAAATAAAAAGAGTGTTGAAGCGATGAGCGTGGCAGTAGGCTGGATAACAACATGGTTATATTGGTTAAGTGAGTAATAGGCTCATTCAATGCTTTGCTTAAGCACCGGGCTCCAATAATGGAGTTCCCCGTCCTACAGCTCTCAGCCCTCTAAATGAGGCATCTCTAGAAATGATTTCAGCTGCACCACCGACAAACGAAGAAGCCGGCAGCAAGAAGCACGTGCCAAGTTGCAGTTGGCATGGCCTGCGGGATAACGGGAGTCCTAAAACAAAAATACAGTGTAATACGCTTACGAACATTATCGTCTTTTGCTAATGTCCGATTTAGACGCTTTTTAATCAACAGCCTAACAGTATCAACATCACAAAACAAAAATAAGAGAACGAACAAACCGAGCACCGTGCCGGTTATTTGTCTGTTTCTCGTGTTTTGTCGTTGTTGTGCTTGTTTAGTTCTTTCAAATATTATCTAAGCCTAGTAGTGCAGTCAACCTGAGAATAATTTGAGACTAGGTCCATGGCCTCCGAGATTACCCCCGCGCGTGTTTTTCTCCGGCCGTCCCAATCGGCCGGAGAGAGCGTATTTTGAAAAGGGTGTTGGCCGTGTCTTTCGCCGCACCGCGGTGCTCGCTATATTTTTATCAACTATTCTGCGGCAGCTTGGGGCAAGCGAGGAAACACACGTTTTCGGAGCTTGCACTGAAATTTAGTCGAGCAGCCAGGTTTAAACTGACAGGTACAGGACAATAACCAATGATTAAATGGCTTCCTTTTCGCTATTTCAAATATATTAAACATGCTATCATGCCAATTATGCACTTCTATGCAAATGAAGGGGTTTAGACGGTTTGTTCACACATTTTTATACGTGTTTCCGTGGTTCTTTTCACAGCTTTTTTATTTTAGTGTTCCTTATTCGGAAGAGATGTATCAATGCGCTTTTTTATTTTGTAATCTAGACTGTATAAATTATTTTCTATTTTTAGTTCTTGTAACATTCTGTGCAAACAATTATCTCCATTCACGCTATAATAACGATTACTTAAGACGTGTTAACTCCGCCAATTACACATTTTTGCGCAAATGCGCAGGGCGTTACACTTTGGTCCGTTTTTATGACTTTTTATTTGTGTTTCCGTCATTTATTTTTGTCAGGGCTTCATTCTTGCCTTCACTTTGCGCAAGCGGTGTATAGAACTCATATTTTTTTATTTGTAAGTTTTCCTGTATTCTTTCTTTCTAGGCTTTTTATTTCTTGTTTTTAATAGTCCGCTCGGTAAATTACCTCTATTTGCGCCATTATAACAATTAAATCTGTTAACTCGGACAATTATGTATTTCTGTGCAAATAAATCAGGGGGTTACAAGATACATCTGTTCGCCATATTTCTTTTTATTCAGCTTTCGCCGGTATTTTAGCTGATCCTTTATTTCTGTCTTTGTTTTGTCGGAGAGCTGTGTAAAATTTATATTTTTGAATTTGATAATATTACTTCCATATTTCGTATTTTTCTACTTTCTGTACTTTTTGTTTTTATAAATTATGTACGACTTATTATCTTTATCTACGCTTTGCAGCAATAAAATGCATTAACTCCGCGAATTTGCATTTATGTGGGAATGCAGGGCTGCACTATTGGTGCCGTACGTGTAGCACTTAGTGGTTGTGTACGTTCTACCTAGAAACCGCCAACAACGATACGCCTTTCTTTTTCTAAAGCGCCTGTATGTCTCATCGCCTAAATCGTATATTACAGTTAAATGTTGGCTTCCGCTTCGCGGAAAAGCGCAAGGGAGGGGTGGTGGAGTCCCTTTATTCACGAATGGAGATTGGGAGGGTCGAACTGCAAGGGCGGAGGCCTGCGGCTCGAAGAAATTGAGTTCTCGCCTGTTCCAATGAAGGACACATTCATTACAGCCGTTCTGTGTCACCATCTTCGGCAGGAGCTGAGAATAAATGCGTCAAATAAATTGGCATATACACTCGTTTCAAGAGCAGAAAAAAAAATGCAGCGTTGATAAGCCGCGAAATGCCGAATAAACAGCGGCCCAACGGGCTGAACGATGGATTCGATGCATAGGGGCGCACTGCGCCTGGCGGGGCCTGGGGGAAGCAGCACGATTACAAAGATTTGGCTGGGGCGCTCGGCGATTGGTACTGCCGCAGCAAAACGCACGCGAGGGAATCTCGGAGGCCATGCTAGGCCTATTGACTGTTTTGGCATGGGCTGTGGTTCCACAGCTACCTTCCTCCTCAACCGCAATAACAGCTGCGTCTAAGGTGTCACCACAAAACGATGTCATCCCGTACGCCGCATGTTCAAGCATTGACTAAGAATAGGCCGTAGATGCAACACGATGAAAAAGATTAAGACACGTGCCGATTGCCTCACTTAACATTGTAAGTACGTCAGGAAATACAGATAACGCTTTTCCAATATGCGCTTCGCCTATACCGTTAAGCTTTTTTCTTCAAGGCTGCCTTCAGTGCGATGAGTCATTCATCCTCAACGGCTTATAAACAAGCGAATGATACATCAATTATCTTCGCTCAAGAAAGCGTCTGTGCCGCGGAGTTCTACTATAGCATCTGTAATCTGATGTTTTAAAAGTAGACGCTACCGGCCGATTTTTCGGGGCTTTTAAGAATTCTATTTCAAAGATATATTACGAAAACGGAGCACTTGGTATCATAGCACCTGCATTGAAGTTTATAAAGACAAAGAAAAAATGACAAAAAACACTGCTAACGTATTCATTGTAATCACGCTTCGGATTAATGTTGGGGCGTCGCGTTTAGCTGGCTGCTTTCCTGCGTCTTTTTTTTCCGACATCGAAATTCACCCTTTCAAAAACTTTCAAGACTTCACTTGAAAGAAATTTTGGTCAGTTTTCATGTGCCATGCCTTAAATGCGTCTTAACGCAGAAGAAAACCTGCAAATAAGTTCTTAAACACAAACGCACGACAAATGTAAAGAAGTTTGAGGAAAATGTGGCAGCAGCAACCGAGAAAATACAAATAGATCTTCCAGAAGTAAAATTATACTACTCAAACACACGGTGTGGTCTGTATCACTGATAAAGCACGAATAGGTTTACAAAATAAAAACACGAATATACAATGATATACTCGTTATATTAAAGTATTACCTAAGTCTTAACCTGCGTTTCACCAACGTTTTCACACAATAAGTATTTAGGTTTGAGCCAATTTAAAAAGCAATGTTGTTGTAGCGAAATTTGTACGGATATAAAAATATAATTTTTCCCATATACAAGCTTTGTTAACATGGCAATTCTTAGGTATTCAAAAGACCAAACGATTGGGTATTTTTGGCCGGTTTGTAGCTGCGGAGGTAAGTGACGCACAATGTACGTCTCTCTCTTATCCTCTAAAAATCAATAAATGCAAAACTTGCAAACAATACAATCAGTCACAAAAGATTGTATATGATTAATGAGGTGAGTGTTTGTGTGAGATTGTTAATGGGTTTCAATTATTACGTGTTATGACCAACTTCTTACGCACAAAGTTGAAGAGTTTTCAACTGGAATATAAGATATTTTATTGCTGGGACTGCATCCTATATGGTTATAATAATCGAAAAAAAACAAAAACCAGTCCGTGAAATAGTGGGTGACATGTCAATCAGTCACAATACCTGGATTCATAAGAAGCACCGATGTCGGTTTTTTTGTGTACGAAAGAAATACTCCAAACCATTGCTTTCGATGCCTAAAAAGCGGGAAAAAATATCATACCCATTACTGCAGAACTCAACCGTCGTGGGTAAAATGTTTTTTGTACTTACCTAACGCCATTGTATGTGAGGTTGGATATCAAAATAACATATTTGCTGCTGACACACTCTGCTTTATCGACACGGCAAAATTCTGCCGGTAACATATCATGTTCTTGCCGATATAGGGTTCCGATGGCAGTGGTCCAAATATATGTTGCATTCAAAAACTAAAAGACGGAGGATGAGAACTAGTTTGAAAAAGTAAGATAATTGCACTTGGTAATATATTATGTTTTTTAAATATATTGGCACACTTTTTGCTTTAAACCGGCATCCGGCATTTTCGACCACAAATAATATTCAGCACAACTAAAATGGGTTCATAAGTATCATGATCATCCCTAAACGTGAATTTTATATATTCGTTATAAGGTGCACGCAGTTAGAGGTGCATTTTATTCCAGAAAATTGGCCCGTTTTTGCTGCGTTAACAAATGTCTGGCTTTATCACCGCCTGCTAGAGAGTTGTTGGTGTTTTTATATTTTACTGAAAGACTTTAGCTTATCTGCGAAACTGTTGTTGCACATGTACATTTTTCAGAAACCCAACTTTTATGCTCATAAAAAATCCCCTAGAATTGCACGCAGATACAGCATTCCAACAACAAAGATATTTTCGCATCCTTTATGTGATATGGTAAATTGGCGATTTTCTGATATCACCATTCGTTTTTTACATTTACCACAGTCATTTAACTCATACTTCGCTTGATTGAGCTGAAATTTCTGAATTTCGTTTAGTTTTACTGCGATTCGTTTTCTGCCTTTATTACACAATACCTGCATAACAGTTTTATTGAATACTAAAATAATTGGCAAGAACAAATATTTTGCAAAAATTTCTTAACTGTAGGAAACTGGGGCATCAAATGTTCAAAAACCCTTCTTCACCCGCTCAACCTTGTGAGTACGTGAAGGCGATCGCGTAGTTCGACCATGTGTCGAACTTCTGGGGAACTTTACCATGCCTTTGTGGGCACACCCATCACACCTTCAGCAGTCTCTTTATGAGCTCGTTTCGCTAGCTAGCCATCGCCGTTTTCAGAGTAATCCTGGGCACCTCCTTTAACTGAGTTTCGTTCCGGCCCGATGAAGATAATAAAAATGGGGGCAATGGAAAATGTTGGTGCTGCGAGCGCTGGTGGTGGCGGTGAAGATGATTGTATAGATGATGATGATAATAATAAAGAAGAATATCCTTTTATTCGAAGAAAACTACGGGGAAAAGGGAGTGAGCTTAAAATTCCTGAGAAGCTTTTCCTCTTCAGGCGTCGCTTTGTACCCATGGACACGGGCGACGCCTTAGGCTAGTTGGACAAGAACTTTGAATGTCGGCGTCGGTGTTGAGCAGTCATGCATCCCACTCTTCTAATGTGGTTATGAACGCGTGAAATAATCGCGGATGGTTTACATTACCATTTTTATTTTTTGTGACTAAGAAACAGACTCTGAAACTGCCGATAATCAGGAAGTTCGATTGAAGCACCGTGACCTCACTACACGGCAAACCCCTTTTTACGTACACAGTTTTCGCCTCACGTTCGCCGCGTGCTCCACGAAATTTGAAAGTTTTTTTATTTACTTGTCTCTATACGTGTGTCATATTTACATCGAGATTCAAGGATTTGGGCTGAAATTGCCAGGCACTTTCATCGAAAATTGTGATTCACCGAAAATTGTGTCTCAAAAAGTTGTCTTTCCCTGAATACCCAATGCAATGACTTCTCTTTTCCCAGTCCACCCTCGCCCTTGTTCCTTTCCACTAACTCAAATACCATAACTGAATGCGGTTTATAGCAGATAAGCCATATTTTCCTAACGTTTTTATTGGTTGCGCAAGCCACAGTTAACCACCTATTCCTGTCTTTGCGATGCTAGTGGTGATTAGATAACGCTCGTAAAAAGCGGAAAAATCATCCCAAGGCACTTCGGAACGGCGGAGGTATCAGCGCTTCAGCGACGACTACAAACAAATAAGGGGTTCGATTACTGCAACAAAGCATCCTTAACCCTTGAAACTATACAAGCCATGGTGATTACTCTAATCGCATATTAAACGCCGTACCTCGCACCTAAAACAAATGAAAAAACAAAATTAAGTGCAATTATTCTTCAGGCCTGTAAAACCTTGAATTGCCCTCTCAGATGTAAACATAAAACCGACAAAAATTAGGCAATCGCAACAGCTTGAAAAAATTACAGAAGCCGCGGTACGTTTTAGAAATAGAAACTGTGAAAGCAAATACCTACAGGGCCCGTGACTCTTCAACGATTACATTTTAGATGCGCCGCTGAGAGGAGCATCTCTTGCCGGCGGCCCTGTCCTGCGTGCGTCGGCGTCCGCGTCCACACAGCTGCGTCTTTCCTCCGCTCACCCCCTCTGGTCTCTCCGATAGCGAACACTCTCTCTCAACCCCTGCGGGCGCGTGGCGCAGCGCACTCTCACTCCGCCGGTGGGCGGCGCTGCGCGCGGCGTTGCGTGCTGTGCGCATGTGCAGTACTCTCTCCCGCGATCTCTTCTCCTTCGGGCGCACTGCGCATAGAAGCGGAAGGCACCACTCCGGCCTGTCTCTCAGTCGACGGTCGTCCGCGCTTGCGGTTGCGCTTGCTCTCTTGCCGTACCCGACGATTGCGTGATGCGACGTCAATGGAACCCCCTTCAGCGTCGCAGCATACCAGGGTTCCCGCGAGAAGAGGTGGGCGTAATTTTTCAATTTACCACTGGTTAGAGATAGAAAAAATGTATGACTTGGAATATATGCCAGACGCCACGTGTTGATGAAATACACCGAAATATGCACAGGACCTAAACAGAGAACCGAAGAATAGCCCGAGAATTGCATTGTCCACAAAGTGTAAAGGTAGCCGCAATACGTTCTATGTGAACGTATCTGCCTTTTCGCGCACTCCCGCCTATGTAGCTTTTGTTGTGAAATGGCAGGAACAGGAAATTTAAACCCACACAGTAGAAACCGCATCAATCAATACTGCCGAAGAAGCCGCAGGCGGTCACGATATAACTACTGCTGCCGACACAATCACCATAATCATGGACTCTCAGGGGGCACTTCAAACACGGCCCTTTATATTATCTAAACAAACCTGAACACTCTCTAGGTGAAATATTAATTGGTTTCTTAATACGAAAGCGTAAACTTATATAAGGGTTCTCACTTCGCTGCTGGCCGCCTATACATATATACAACGGCCGTTTCTCTCGCTTAAGAATCGTCACCGTGAGCATCTATTCGACGACATCTTATCCAATACAAGGATATCTTGGACGCCTATCGACGCCAACGGCCAATGCTTCTCTATCTGTTTTCGTTTCTTCAACATCAAACATGAAAAGTATCCACACCTTCGGGAGACCCGAATTCAGCTACCCACACCGCGGCCTCCGCCATGCCCTATCTCCGACTTAATATCAAGGCACCTACCACTACAGCGCAGCACTCGGCACTCTATACCATCACATTGAGGAGGCCTAAAAGGCAAGGTGCAAGCCCATTCCCTATTTCTCCGTTCAACACAGCCACAGCCATCGTATCGCGAACTGGGTTTCCCATCCACCGAGCGCGTGGCCTATCCTGACACCTGTTGTTGAATACAGATTTTGTTCGTTCATTTTTTAGCCTTACTTGTCTCTTGAGGAATTGACCCAAATAAGAGGTTTAGAAGCTAATGATGCCTTTGCAGTAAATAACCGCACTATTACAAACACAAACCCGTAAGAAAGGGGCGTGCCCCGTGGCAATTCAACGTGAATTCCAGCGAATAGAACAGAAGAAGCTGATGGGAGTACCACATGCCAAAAAGGAAGAGTGCGTGTGAAGAAGAAAGAGGTAACGCGGAAGACAAGGTTAAAAACAAAGAATAAGGAACGAAAAGGAAAAACAAAGGGAGAAAGAAAAGTCGGTGTGAGAGCTCCGCAGACAGCATTACTCGGGCAAATCGTTTCTGCCCATTGCCTGCTTTCGTTGAACCCCTGGTGCTGTGGTTGTCACCATCTTTGTCGTAGACGGGAAGCTCGGTCATTCAGCAGCTTCTGATGACAACGAACGCAAATAACCTAATTCCTGAACTTGGTTCCTTTCGCCGTTTGCCTTCGTTGACACCCCCGTCCTTCTACACCATCCCAACTCTTGGTGGCATGTCAGCGCAGACAGCATGTCTAAGGCACCTTGCCTCTGCTGTTAAAGACCTGCAAAACGTTCCCTTTGAACGCTTAAAAAAGCGACAATACATTTCTTTCTTTTTGCTTGACAACATAGGTCGGCAAACTCACTCATGAGTGCACTCACACACCCCCACTCATTACTCACGAGTGAGTGGTGAGTGATCCTCACCGTCGTTTTAGCCAGGTGAGTGCGAGTGAGTGCGAGTGCCAGTCATGGTGAGCCCCGTTCACCACTCGCGAGTGCGAGTTCCACTCGCGGTGAGCCACGCTCTGCACTCGCGAGTGCGAAAGCCACTCGGGTGAATCCCACTTACCACTCGCGAGTGCGAGTTGCACTCGCGGTGAACCCCACTCACCACTCGCGAGTGCGAGTTGCACTCGCGGAGTGCCCCACTCACCACTGTTCCACTCGCGGCGAGCCCCGCTCACAACTCGCGAGTGCGAGTTCCACTCGCGGCGAGAGTGAACGCGCGCTTCTTGCGCGATGTGCGGGGCTTACCGCGGTAAGCATCACTCGCTGTGGGCATTCGTCACAGGAGCCACTTGCTATAGAAATTGCTGCTGGCGATATCCACTCGTGCGCACAGCCACTAGTTAATGGAACGACTGCCTTTAGCTTCGGAAATATGTGGCTACTGCCCTTTATAAATAGGGCACCGTGGAACCAACTCTCCAGCGACCTGATGATTGAGGAATATGATTTAGAGGGGCGTCTGACGCCATAATGGGCTGCTACTCTCACTGTCATGACTCATTGAGGGGCTGTTGCGAGCACTCTCGCAAATTGATGTTTCTGGCTCGCAGCGTTTTGTGTTGGAATTAGTGTCGGTAATGTCGTCGCAATAAAGCGATTGCACTTGCCTACCGCTGGGCGCTGCGATGGAGGCATTAGGAAGCACCATGGTCTAGTGCCGTCGTACTTGGTGTACATAATTGGCCGGCTTGCCGCAGCTGTCAAATGGCTGGCTCTTCTGAAGCGCAAATTGTGAGTGCCCGTAATCGTTTGAAAAGGTATCGCAGATTTTTACAGATTCGTGTATCAGGATGGCAAAACGCTTCGGATGGGCGAGTTGCGTGATGTGGAAGCAGTAGCTCATTTTCGAGGCCTTGGCGTTTATAAATGTATCAGTATTTGTCATTACTTGTTACGGCGGCGCTCTGTTATGATACTCGCTTCACGCGGACTTCGTCGTGGTCCGCGTGCCGATGGCGTAGGGGTACTGTGACGCCTGAGTGGTGTGAAAAATAGTAAGCGTTGTCGGCAGTCGGATAGCGAAGCTGGTGAGTGGGTGAGTGAGTGAATGAGTGCGTGCGTGTTCGTGTTCACGTGAGTGCGTCTGCATGCGTGTGCGCGTGCGTGCGAGTTCGTATGTGTGTACGTGCGCGCGCGTGTTCAACTGCGTTGGTGTGTGTGTGCATGCATGTGCGTTTGTGTGCGTGTGTGGGTGTATGTGTCGTGTGTGTTGTGTGCGTGCGTGCGTGTGCATGCGTGCGCTTGTGTGCTTGCGAGCGTGCGTGCGTGTGCGTATGTGTGCGTGTGTGTCCCATGACTTATTCTCCCGTTGTTTCGTATAAACTTTCAACGTGAACTTGTCGCAGTGCCCGGTGTGGGCGCATGACGGTGTAGTTTAGGTTCAAGCTGTAGTTTTGCTCTACGGCAGGCTCACGCCGTTTAGGGAGGGGGACGGTAGGAGGCGGGCGCCAGGCAATTCGTCTCCGTTAGGACGCCCGAGCTAAAGTCAGAGGGCGCCGCCTCTCTCCCTCGCCTTGCCTCTGCCAAGCGCTCAAGGCCAAGCGCGCCAGTAGCCTTCCTCCAACTTGCTTGCCGTTTTCAATCTTTTCGTGGCGGTGTTTTGCTGGGCACTCTCCATATGTGCCCTTTTCACCTGGGAGAACTCTTGAAATACACCGTTGGGAGAGTTGTCCAGAGCGAATTGACTGCGCAATTTTAGTGGCGCGGATAGCCCGCTTCGAGATAGGAATATTTTCGCACACTAGCCAGTATTTTGACAGTTGGCAACACCTTTTCTGAGCTTTTCTTCCGAACTGGACTATTTCTTTTAGGTTTGCCAACGCCGTGGAAATTTTTAGTGTTTTTTTTTTCTTTTGTACAATCTGAGCGAAATAGCATAGGCAATAATAAAAAGTTATGATTATTGGCTTTAAGCAAACTTGCCAGAATTTGTTCATTTCGTAAGAATCTAGCGACGATTATCGTTTTGAACGTGACATATCAATATACCTCGGCAAAGTTGGCGCGGCTCACTCAAACTCACTCACAATTTTGTTTTTCGAATCACCACTCACTCAAACTCAGACTCAATGCTGGGCAGCACATCTGCGCTCACTCAAACTCAAACTCACATTGAGCGCGAAACTCAGAACTCACTCGGACTCAAAACTCAAAATGTACTCAGAACTCAAAATGTACTCATACACAACATGTAATCAAAACTGAAAGTGTACTCAAACTCAATATCGACTCAAACTCAATATGGACTCAAAACTCAAAATGGACTCAAACTCATTATGTACTCGCAACTCAAAATGGACTCAAACTCAAAACGTACTCAGAACTCAAAATTGACTCAAACTCAAAATGCACTCATAACTCAAAATGGACTCAAACTCAAATTGTACTCAGAACTCAAAATGAACTCAAACTCAAATCTGACTCAAACTCAAAATGGACTCAAACTCAAAATGTACTCAGAACTCAAAATAGACTCAAACTCAAAGTGTACTCAGAACTCAAAATGGACTCAAACTCAAAATGTACTCGGAACTCAAAATGGACTCAAACTCAAATGTGACTCAAAACTCAAAATGTACTCAAAACTCAAAATGAACTCAGAACTCAAAATGGGCTGAGAACTCAAAATGAATTCAGAACTCAAATGGTCTCACAACTCTCTCATGCTAGAAATTTACTCGGGGTCAGATGGACTCTGATTTCATTAGCAGTCAGTGTTTTCAAATTCACGGGTGGTAAAAATATTATGGGTGCAAATTCGTGTGCTCTAACTCTTGCATTCGCCACGACATGACACAGTAGCTCCTGTGAGGTCGGAAACAATTTTCGTTGCAGATTTAATACAGCTATACCTGCTGCTCATGAAGAGTAGCGCTGGTTGGAAGCAATTGTACGTATATATTGGATACCAAACTATTGATGTAGGCTCCGTGTTCGTGTTCATGACAGTGGCGGTCCAGGCTCGATGGTGTGCTGGGTCCCCAGGTCGAAACGAGCCAGATTGGGCGAGGGGACGTCCGCTCACTGCTCCATTCATTTATGTCGAAGCTGTTTAGGGTTATGGTTCCGTGCATTCTTGCTTTGCATACTGAAAAAATGCCTTGTGCCAAAGCGAACTGTCCCCGCGAATCTCTGAAGCGCAAGTCGTTCACGGATATACCTTTGCTGTTTTATTGCGTAGCATTCTTTGCCGAGTACGCCCCTCTCCCTTCCCGCCATGATCTTGTAACACCCTGCATATACACAAAAATGCAGATATCACGGAAGTTCAACCTGTAATCATTATCAAAGCGTAAATGTAGAGATTTGATAAAACTAAATGTTAGAAAATCTAAAAAATAAATAAGAAAAATCGAAAATGGCGAACCGTGTAACACGGGAGTCATAAATCGTCTCAGATTGGGTAAAAATGCAGAGAGGTGTGGCACTAAAGAATGTGGGGTATCAAATTAAGGGTCTCGAGGAGGGAAATCACGTGGGACAAACAAAAAAGTGCCTCGTTGTTTGCTGATGCACTTGTATTATATTTATTAGTATTTGCTAGGTGGGATGAGCTCTAGTAGCTCTGAGTGAGTGAGTGAGTGTGAGTGAGAGTGAGAGTGAGAGTGTGAGTGTGAGTGAGAGTGGGAGTGTGAGTGGGAGTGTAAGTTTGAGTGAGAGTGTGAGGGAGTGTGAGAGTGAGAGTGTGAGTGTGAGTGAGAGTGAGTGTGAGTTTGAGTTTGAGTGGGAGTGTGAGTGAGAATGTGAGAGTGAGAGTGAGTGAGAGTGTGAGAGTGAGAGTGAGAGTTGAGTGAGAGTGTGAGTGTGAGTGCGCGTGTGAGTGTAAGTTTGAGTGTGAGGGACAGTGAGAGTGTGAGTGTGAGTGAGAGTGTGAGTGAGAGTGAGAGTGTGAGTGAGAGTGAGAGTGTGAGTGTGAGTGTGAGTGCGAGTGAGAGTGTGAGTGTGAGTGAGAGTGAGAGTGAGAGTGTGAGTGTGAGTGAGAGTGAGTGTGAGTGAGAGTGAGAGTAAGAGTGTGAGTGAGAGTGAGAGTGTGAGTGAGAGTGAGAGTGACAGTGAGAGTGTGAGTGAGAGGGTGAGTTGAGTGTGAGTGAGAGTGTGAGTGTGAGTGTGAGTGAGAGTGTGAGTGTGAGTTGAGTGTGAGTTGAGTGAGAGTGTGAGTGTGAGTGTGAGTGAGCGTGTGAATGAGAGTGTGAGTGAGAGTGTGAGAGTGAGAGTGTGAGCGTGAGCGTGAGTTAGAGTGAGAGTGTGAGTTGAGAGTGAGTGTGAGTGAGAGTTGAGTGTGAGTGAGAGTAATAGTGTGAGTGTTAGTTGAGTGTGAGTTAGTGAGAGTGTGAGTTGAGTGAGAGTGCGAGTGTGAATGTGAGTGAGAGTGAGAGCGTGAGTGTGAGTGAGAGTAAGAGTGAGAGTGAGTGTGTGAGTGTTAGTAGGAGTGTGAGTGTGAGTGCGAGTGTGAGAGTGAGAGTGTGATTGAGAGTGTGAGTGTGAGTGAGAGTGTGGGTGTGAGTGAGATTGTGAGTGTGAGTTGAGTGTGAGTGTGAGTGTGAGTGAGAGTGTGAGTGGAGTTAGAGGTAGAGTGTGAGTGTGTGAGTGTGTGTGAGTGAGTGTGAGTGTGAGTGTGAGAGTGTGAGAGTGTGAGTGAGAGTGATAGTGTGAGTGTGAGTGAGAGTGAGAGTGTGAGGGAGAGTGAGAGTGTGTGTGTATCTTTTGCTATATACCTTTTGCTATATCTTCATAATTATAACCAGAAAGCATTTTTATATTTGTCCCACGTGATCCCCCTCGACGATACCTTTAATTTGATACCCCACACACCCTAGCAGGGTCATATAGAATTCATACCAATCAAACTAACCATGACTCTCATGACTGTAACAAGGACGCATTATTTAAGTGTCCGACGTGATTCCCCTGACTGGAACCTTCAATTTGACGCCCCACATGCTTCAGCGGCCTCACCTTGAATTTAAACCAATGTATGAGTTATAATGACTATATCATGATTCGAACTACGAAGCCTTTGTTATTTGTACCACGTGATTCACCTCGTTAAGGCCGCAAATTTGACACCCTACACGCCCTAGTTAGTGGGGTAACTTTGAATTTTACCCCTATATATATCTCGCCATGACAGTCTCATGGTTATAACCAGGAAGCATTTTTTTATTTCTCCCACATGATTCCGCTCATCAATACCAATAATTTGATACCCATCACCTCCTAGCGGAATCAATTTGAATGTTAAACCAATCAGTGACTAACCATGTCTATCTCATGATATAGCCCTACCACATTTTCGTCCCACGTGATTTCCCTTATCAGAAGCTTCAATTTGATGCCCCGGACACCCAGTGGCATCATTGTGAATTTTAACCTAATTTATGACCCATTTTGACTATGTCATGATAATAATCAGGAAGCACGTAATTACCCTCATCGAGACCTTTAATTTGATATGCCACACCCCATAGCGTTATGAACTTGAGTTTTAACCGAATCTATGACTTACCATGACTACGTCATGATATATCCATAACGCATTTTTGTCCCGAATGATTCCCCACATCGAGACCTTGAATTTGATTCCCCACATGCCCTTGTAGCATCATTTTGAATTTTAACCCAATCTATGACTCATTATGACTGCCTGATGACTACAATCAGGAAGCATTTTTTATTTACCCTGAGTGATTCCGTTGATCTGGACCTTTCATTTGATACCTTACACGCCTTAGCCTCATAAGTTTCACTTTTCACCCAATCTAATGTGGTCATTATTCTGTCTTAAGGGGCGCTGCCCAGTCAATTCAGCTAATTGGTTTGAAACAGCAGAAAAGACAGCCCCCGCCCCCATTTCCCCCCGGCTCTCACCTCTTCCTTTGTAGACCCCTAGTATATCAATCCGTTAACAGTAGCAGGCGAAAAACCAGCCGGCCAGCGCCGCCGTGCGCTTTCCCTCCACCCGTTCCCACGCACTTAGTTGATCCTTCAGGAGGAAAAGTTAAGACAAGTCTTTTTTGTGACCTCACCAGTCAATTATCACTCATGCGCCCAGACGCGAAAATTAGGTATACAGCATGTTCTTATGGCCATAAAAATTCAACAAGAAGCTAAATAAAATCAAACGCCCCCTCCCTCCCAACCGATCATGCAGATCGCGATTGGTCCGTACCCGCAAGTAACCTGAATTCGGAGCTCACAGTGACGCATGAAACTTTAAAGCCAACCATAGCTGCCTGCTAGGCTACTCATATGTACTCAAACTCAAAATGGACTCAAAACTCATATGTACTCGGACCTCAAAATGTACTCAAACTCAAAATGTACTTAGAACTCAAAATGGACTCAAACTGAAAATGTACTCAGAACTCAAAATGGACTCAAACTCAAAATGGACTTAAACTCAAATTGTACTCAGAACTCAAAATGAACTCAAACTCAAAATTGACTCAAACTCAAAATGGACTCAAACTCAAAATGTACTCAGAACTCAAAATGGACTCAAACTCAAAGTGTACTCAGAACTCAAAACGGACTCAAACTCAAAATGTAATCAGAACTGAAAATGGACTCAAACTCAAATGTACTCAGAACTCAAAATGGAGTCAAACTCAAAATGTACTCAGAACTCAAAATGGACTCAAAATTCGCTAGGTCTCAGGCGTACTCAAACTCAATCCGACTCAAACTCAGTCAGGATCACTCTGCTCAAACTCACTCATGCTCAAACTCACCATGCCCCACTAGCTTCGCGCTCACTCAAACTCAAACTCACACGTGAGTTTGAGTCCAAATTACTCTGAGTGAGTGGACTCATGAGTGAGTTCGCTGACCTCTGCATATCAAGACGTGCGCTTATAATAACCGAATACATACTTAGGAAAAAGGAGACCCCATTCCTGAAAAAGGTAAATTTTAGCTCAAATCAGTAAGTATGTGATGACCGAAAATATTTGTACGTGCGTGTGAGTGGAGGAAGCGCGTTGTGATTGCGAGTGAGTGTGAGTGGCCATTGCAAGTGGTGAATGCGAGTGCGAGGGAGTGTAAGGGGCGAATGCGAGTGGTGAGCGTGAGCGCGGATGAATGCGAGTGGTGAGCTTGAGCGCGACTTCATGTGAGTGGTGGGGATGCGTGGTGAGCGTGAGCGTGAGTGAGTGCGAGTTGTGTCAACGAGTGGTGAGCGTGAGCGCGAGTGAGTGCGAGTGGTGAGGGCCGAGTGGCGAGCGTGAGTGCGAGTGAGTGCGAATGGTGACGTTGAGTGGTGAGCGTGAACGGAAGTGAGTGCGAGTAGTGTGGACGAGTGTAGAGCGTGAGCGGGAATGAGTGCGAGTGGTGAGGGTGGAAGAGTGAGCGTGAGCGCGAGTGAGTGCGAGTTGTGAGAAAGGAGTGGTGAGCGTGAACGTGAGGGAGTGCGAGTGGTGGGGGCAAGTGGCCAGCATGAGCGCGAGTGAGTGTGAGTAGTAAAGGTGGAGTGGCGAGCGTGAGTGCGAGTGAGTGCGCGTGGTGAGGGAAGGAGTGGCGAGTGCGATTGTGAGTGAGTGCGTTAGAATAAATATATTTTTGGAGTGAGTGTGAATGAGTTGCATAGAGGTTTGCCGAGCTATGCTTGACAATGAGTTTTACCACGCCGATGCTACAGAGGCCAGGTTGCGACGTAGTGTAGAGCTCCGGATTTATTTTTTATTATCTGTGGGTGCGTAACGTACGCTTAAGTCTCGAACAGAAGACAGTTTTTGGCTGCATCAAAAACGCGGCTGCGGCGGCAGGGAATTGATCCTGTGTTGCTGGGCTCAGCAGCACAACGCGCTACCCATTGAGCCACAGTGGCGGGTACGTTTCTTTTTCGGATAGTGCACCCACACGTGATGCCGGAAATATTTTGTGACTCTTTTTCGATGACGTTCTTGCTACAGCAATTCGCAAATGGCGACAGTAACGCCGGGCCTTGCACCCATTTCTATGCTTTCTGCAACGTCAAAAGTTTTGCGGCTAACCTTCTGAACAGGTTAATGGTATATGACAACTAAAAAATGCTCACTGGCAACACGTGAAATCGGTAAAGAGTCAGACGGATTTGGTAGTTGATTTAAAACGGCTCAAGAGGAGCCCTCAAAACATAAACAATCAAATCATAATTCTTCAGGCTGGAGTGAAAACTATTGAAGGAAATATTGGGAGTCTTGATCACCACAACGCCCATATAGTGACCATTAAGCCCACATTCGGCGTATTGATAGCATACCTGCAATCCCTGCAATCACGTTTTTCTGAACATTTTCACCAGACGAGATGCAATATTCTTCTGTTTCACGCATCCCCGACTGCAACAAAACTTCTTATAAATTTGAGGCCAGCATCAAGACAGTTCAGACAGATGTTTGTCACCCGCTGGGGCAAATGATATCGACCACGCTCACAGCTTAGAAGCATTTTACAATGAAAAGATGACCCGCCATCGCGAAATTCGCTACCGATAAGAGAGAAAACGAATTACTCTACACACAAAAAACTCAAAAAGATGTCCTTTTAATTGAAGATTTTTTGCCGTCCTACTCGAGGCCAACTTGGGGCATTCGCAAAGAGTCAGTCAAATGAAACACCATTTTAAACCTGGCCCAACAAGCTCATTGTGAACCAAACATTACTCTTACGTCCGCGAAACTTCATGCAGAACAGAGAACATCCAGCGCCAAATGCCGACAACAAAAAAAAGGTGGGCCTGACCTATGAAATCAGGGCAAGTCGCGTGGCAGTGGAAGAAAGATAAATCGCTTAGCATCTGTTCACACCACATTCTTTAAAATCTTAAAAAAATTAGTGGCCTAAGGATGAACTGCAAAGGAGCACGCTCTCTAGGGAGGGCACGAAACAAAATATGTTTGTTCATAATCTGCTGCTGAGCATACTTCCTTGCCGCTTACCTGAATCAAATTTGCAACAGAACCAAACTTTCTCCTAGCGAACAAACTTAGAGCTGTCAATTTCTCCCTCGCGTCGTAGGCCTATTACCGTTTTGGTAACGCGCCAACCCAATCGAATCCACAACAGAGAACACTGGACCGGACGCATTGCGCTGTTTGACGGCGACGTTGAACCTCACGCCAAAACAACGCACAAGTCATGAGTGAGGCTATGAAAGCTACATCTTCGCGTGCCCGCTCCCCCTCTACCGCCCTCCTCTCCCAACCCGTGCCGGCATAAAACAGCAACCGGTCGTGAGCGGGAGCCTAGGAGTGATATATACTGTCCAACATGTCGCTCTGAAAGCCCTTTAAGCTGAACAAGTTGTATTCGCCCACTTCGACGTTTGAAGCGGGCCAGTTGACGTTCATACGGGAGGGACTCTTAGCTACACGAACAGCTGGAACTTCAGGCGGCAATAGCGGCGGCAGCGGATTTCCGGGGTTTTCCTCCCAATTCACGCTGCGGTTCGGGCTTATGCTTCTTAAGTTTACGGTCTTCTTGCTTCTAAAGAGCGACATGGGTTGGAACCATAGCTAGTTAACACCTCGAGGGCTTCGATCTCTAAAATACTGCACACACACATGAGCGTCCCATCGCTGCCCCGTCGTAGGCACATCATTGTCTGTGCAACACACCAAACCAGACCAAAACCGCTCGATTGCGGAGTACAGCTGACTGGGTGCATTGATCCATGATTCTGCCACGTTTAAATCTGCCACCGTCCCAACGGATTTATAATCGGTAGCGGAATTAAGCCCTACTGTGTGTTAACAAAACTTGTTGTTGACCTAGTTGCTACATATTTTAAGGAAGACGAAAACGTGGCGCAAACAAGACGTAGACGAAACAAGGCACCGGTACATGCCTTACCTCGTTTCTTAAGTCTACGTCTTGTTTGCGCCACGTTTTTGTCTTCCTTAAAACCTATTGTGTGTGCATGCCTTCTCCCTTCACTGCCAACCCCGGCATGCCTAAACCCGCAACGGGGGATAGGCGCCTAATTAGGCATGAAATACACAGGAGAATGGAGAGATAAAGACATATGCGACCAGACTAAGACCTATTATTATTCTTCCGCCTGAAGAACTATGACCAGCTGGTCAATGAGGGCCGTGGCTTTCAAGCTGAAGAAGAATAACGCACTCACGCCGGTGTTCCAACGGGGCCACTTACTTTCCACCGGCAGGGGCGCGCCACTCTTGGGGAGCTGGAATATGAAGCGGCAACGGCTGGGGCTACATTAGGAATTTCGGCTGACCATTTTTGACGGCCTGCTCCCCCCCCCCCCCCCGATGCCCGCTCAGCACAACCAGCGCGTTGGGCTTTTACCTAAGTGCTTTGCGAAAGGCTTTTGAAAGAAATGCTTTCAGCTACGCGCTGACCTTCCATGACGGGGAATCTATCGCGTCTCTGTGCGTGTGTAAACCATAACCTCATCTCAAAGTAACGTATACAATTGGTAGTTTTGGCGCTCAAATTAACTAAAATACCTTGTTTAGTGGCTTATTTCCCCTTTTTAATACCATTTAGTCGCTGGCATGGTATAATGGTCCTAAATAGTATAAAAGAAGCATTTCAACATTGGAATAGTCAAGACAAGGTCGTCTTTCTGTGTGCTGCATAGATGTAGGCTCGCGCTTCGGTCGACGTATTTCGCTTCCTATCTAAAACATGTGAAAATGTGCGGTATATTTGTCGATTGGGCAGTGGTTTAGCAGTTTCGTCGTTAGCGCTTCAACTGAAGAAACAGAGCTCGCCGAAGCACGCTTGCTCCGCCGGGGAGCCACGTTGGAACACGCGGTACCTTAAGCTACCTTGACGGTCCGTTAACAGGCCCCTGATACTAACCCCGAACCCGCTCTCGTTAGCGGGCCACGTATGCACGGTTATGCTTCTGCTTGCTATCGGAGTGGAGCGGACCGTTGGGAACGGTCAGCTAAATTTTTTTTTCTCGACGGCAGGGGTGACGGCGGTTTCCGTAGTCTTTACACCAATTCGCGCTGTTGTTGATTTTCCGCAGTCATCTGATAACGGCGCTACGGCAGTTGTCAGCCGACTGCGCAACTTGCGAAATAGTGATCACTGGTTGCGAGGGGAGTAGTTGTAATGAACGTTGCAAAAGTGAGGTTCGTATTGGCGAGGAGGAGTCTGGGAGCAGCGCCAAGTGAATATGCTTCACCGGGAAGCGAGGGGGGCGGGGGGGCTGGAGAAGGGACAGACGTATGCAGGTTTTGCAGTAAAGACACGATAGTTTTCATTCTGCCGTTGCCACTACCAATGCCAATATTATTTGTTTAGTTTTTCATGTTTAAAGTAGTTTTCAAATAGGAAAATATGTTTTATGTGTGCAAAATATTTTTGGGTAACTCCACATACTATCAGCAGCCCCTTTCCTGCTTAGGGAAATATTTTAAATCCGTTTTGCATTTTGTCTTGATGCAGTTATTTCTGGAGGTACCAAAACTACTGCGTCGGTAGCAAGCATATTTTACCTTGTACTTTATATATCGCCCCGACTTTGTATGAAAAATTACAAGTATAGAAGGATTGAGTGATTATACTATGATATTGTTCAATATCATTGTATCCCGTCATAAATGTGTAAACAGTTTAGAAAAAGTAGAAAGCCGAACCTCGATAAATTGATAAGGATATTTGATCATTTCATGACAGTTGCGTCGTCAACTTTAACAGTCGTAGCTTTAAAACAAACTAGAACGTTTCTGTAGATAAGGTGGAACAACCAACAAACACATGCATTCCTGTTTACACTATAACATACAACCACAACGCACCATTCTTCGATGTTACAGATAAACGTGAGTAAACAAAAGCATCGCAATAACAGGGCCGCCAAGAAACCCTCTAGCAACGCTGTCAAGAAGGGCTACAAAGAGCCTCACACGAGTGCACTGCCGATATAAAAAATGCTTAAGAAAACTTTTTTAACAATACACCTTCGAAAATGTCAACTGTCAACTGTCAATTCATGCGGAGAAATTGCAGAACATCATTACTGCAAATTTAGCAATATTGTAACGATTTTCGGCACTCCAGTAACAACATTCGCCTACTATATGCGCCAAAAGCTTATTAGTACGCATTTGGCATAACATTTTTTTATACTTACTGAAGTTCCGGTTAAGATAATGCACCATTGTGCGAACTCTCGAGTGTTCCCTGTTAATAATGACTGGATTTGTGTTTGAGGTATAATCACCTCCTTAAAGCATACTGCATGCTCTCGGTGTGATACCATCAATCCATAAGATTTGAAAACTACAAGCCCTTACTGCTAAACCTTAACGTCCAATACGTTTGAACAGTTGCACCATGAAAGCTGCAACCCCAATGATTTTAAAATTGGAAGTGACCACTATTTACAACGTGTAACAAACATCGTCTTGTAAGTGGGGGTCCATCTTGCTAACCAGCATCACTTGTAAAAAAATAAAAGATATATATTTAAAAAAGCTTGGTTTTTTTTGGACCTGACTCATTTATTTCTAAATGTCAACATGATTTTAGAAGAAAAATAATTTCGTGCGAAACCCATATTGTATTCTTCACGCCCTTACTTAACAATATTCTTAACATTTTCACACTTTTAAAAAGCGCCCAATAACGTACCTTGGAATCTCTTAAATCTGAGACTAAATGGCCCTAATCTTGATTCATGACTTGTTTGGTTTGATTGTTTTCTTTTTAATTCCCCCCTGTTTCTTTCAGCTAGCTGTAACGTCTCACCATGAACTAACGTGTCCTGTTGCGTCCAACAAGGGTTGTTCGGGCTCCCTTGCTATTCCTTCTCTACATGGACCACCCACGTCGATGCGTAACTTCTCAAAATCGTTTCTTGTACGCTGATTGCGTCCACGTTGGAGAAATATCTATTTAAAAGAATGTACAAAACCTTCCAAGTTAACACGGGCAATGAAACTACCCCAGAAAATGGCAGTTTCTTTTTCGTATCCAGTACTTCGTGTATCGCGTGTTTTGCGTTACTTTTTATTGGCTACTGATTATCTGAATAACTCTCCGTTTGAATCCATCAGCGCTTAATAATACGTCGGCCTACAGGTTAGTACCGATACCACCTGCGCCCTGCACGCCGCGTACGTAATTAATGACGCTAATTGCATGTTTTGGTACGCACCTTCAAACTTCTCAAATGCTGCATAGACATTAAAACTAATGCTTGCCGAAACACTTACCCACTTTAAACTAAATACTTCTGACGTGTTTGGGATCCTGATCGTGAAAGTTTAATTTAGGTGCTTGAAATATTTCAAAATATTTCCGTTCGTTTCATATTTTATGTATAACAGGTCTGCTACCATAACCACTATGAAATACAATCTTGGCTTAGCTTTTTTAGCATCTCATAGATGATTCCTTTTTTGCCTCTATCACGAGCTTTTCAATCGCAGCTAAGCAAATAAAGAACTTTTTCTCCCACCACGGTACAACTAAGCTAGCAAAAATTATGTCCCTACGGCCCGGTTTGCCGGTGTGCACACCGAACACGTTTCCCGTAATTCTATCCGCGTTCCTAAGAAGCCTCGAACCACCTATTTCCACTGACGCCCACAACTCCAGGCAACCATTGTTTGAATCCCGCAGTAGCTAACGCTATATAATGCCGAAGCATTTGTTTTATGACACTCTATTGCGGGGTGTTCTTTTTTCTGGTGTTAATTTTTGTGATTTGCTTTTTAAAAGATAAGCAAGTATTGTAAACCTGCTCCTTGTTGTAATGCATTTGTCAGTGAACGTACCAAAAAATAACAAAAAAACACCAAAATAAAGGGAAGCCGAGAAATAGTCAAAATTTTTGTGTCGCAGTAAAAAAGTTGTAGAACGGTATCGCTGGATTTCCCCTCCAATGTGTAAGTCTCCCGACCAGTTTATGTAACTTATATAGTACCTCCAGCTCAGTGATCATTAACTTATTCAACCACATGTGAAGCCTCAAACTCAACTGCAGCTTGCCGAGGCTTTTGCCTGGGTGCCCTCGGCTCAACACCACCGTACCCAAAACCTTTCAATTCACCGCTAAGGCGACGACTCCCAAGACTAGGGCGTCCATCATTGCGGTCGCAAGAAGAATAGAAGAGCAACCTACAGAGGAGCTCGACAGAGACAGCGAATGCGAAGACGATGAAGACGACGACATTTCCGTCAAATCTACTGCAACACACGGAGGGGACAAGGCTAAGAGGCAACCTCTTGGATATGCCGGGCTCAACAGACGCATCAACCAGCTCACCATAACGGTGAACCGCTGGGGCAGGAACTTCGAGGCTCTCGAAACAAAGACTCCTGACTAAATGCACCCAACCATCCAGCAACAGCTGGCCCAAACCATACAACTGCAAGTAAAGCAGGCGATCGAACAACTACTAAGCCCCGAGAAGTTGCAACCACTCATCGAGACGGCGGTGCAACGTTACTGCAACGCGCAGGAAAACGGTCGCCGCAATAATGGATAGAAACAGCGACAGCACGATGAAGATATGGCACTGGAATGCAAATGGGTTCCGATGCCGCAAAGCAATACTGCAACAGCACCTGAAATCACTTGACCCCTCGAAACAACCAGACGTAATAGCGATACAGGAAACACATCATGGAAGACACTTCCGACGCTGCCCGGATACCGTGCGCATGCCTGCCCGCCGAGCGCCCGCACATGCGCTCGGCAAGAAGAAGAAGTCGACAACGATACACATTGCCAACGCCTACAGCAACCCACAGCATGGAAAACAGAAATACAGAACCCTGTTCCAAAAAGTTAAGAACGCCACGATGCAACGCAAAAGGATCTGGCGAAAAGAGGAGACGCGGCAGCAATCATCTCCGGCGACTTCAATGCCCAACACACAGAACTCGGATACACCTACACCACATCCAAGGGGAGAGATCTCCTAGAAGACGCAAGTGCGGCCGAGTTCACGCTACTGACGAACCCAGCTCATCCGTCGAGAATTGGAACGTCGACTGCCCGAGACACGAACCCGGATCTTGCCTTTGCGCTCCTGCCCGACGGCGGGGCCGTAAGAACACGGGACACAACTTGGGCAGCGACCACTTTATCATAGAAATCGAAGTGCCACTAAGTCACCCCAACGAAGGAGTGAATTACGGCAAAACAACGAAGCACAAGCTGGTCAATTGGCACAAATTCCGAGACGCGAAACTTGGAGAAATTGACAATATCGAAGACTGGACAGCGAGAGTGTTGACAGCCACAGAAGGCGCCACAGACGAAGTCGACGCGAAAGAAGAATACGAAAAGATGGACCCACGCCTAGCCCACTTGTTAGAGGCTCGGCGCTCGCTCCAACAACGCTGGAGAAGGCAGCGGCACAATAGGAAGCTGCGCAAAAGAGTGGCAGAGCTCGGACGAGAAATTGAACGCTACAGTAGACAGCTATGCTCCCAGCAATTGTTTGCGCTTTGCAGCCAGGCTGACGGGCGGCTGCACCGTGGCGGCACTTGGAAGCTCCTGAGGCAGCTCATGGACGAAACCAAGAGCTTGAATACCGACGCACGCGCATGGCCCAAATCCTGCACACCACCGCAAGACAACTGGGGTAGGAAGAGATGCACAGGCGCCTGAACGAGCGCTATCTCCCCTCCACCCAGCATGAGGATCACCCGAGCTACGCGGGTCCGCCGAACCCTACCCTCGACCGAGACATCGAGGAGTGGGAGGTACGCCAGGCCACGCAAAATTTGAACTGTCGTTCGGCGGCCGGACCCGACAGAATCACCAACAAAGCTCTGCGCAACCTCAGCGACTCGGCCATCTCGTCGCTCACGCGCTTCTACAACACGTGCTGGCACAGCGGGCAGCTGCCCAAAGCCTGGAAGACAGCAAAGACCATCCTGCTGCCAAAGCCAAATAAGCCACCGGGAATAGAGGGCCTTCGCCCCATCTCGCTCACGTCCTGCGTGGGCAAGGTGCTGGAACATATCCTCAACACCCGGTGGAACCGCTACCTGGAGTCCCAGAACATGTACCCGGACTCCATGCTAGGTTTCAGAGCAAAACTAGGAGCCCAAGATGCCATGCTTTTGCTTCAACGGGAAATCCTGGACCCCCCGAGTGGGATCCCGAAGAATGACAACAGAGCGATCCTGGGCTTGGATTTGCAGAGTGCGTTCGAAAACGTCCGCCACTCGGCAATCCTGGCTCAGGTATTCCGCCTGGGCCTGGGAACAAGATCGTACGACTACATCAAGGCCTTCCTGTCCCGCCGCACAGCTCGGCTAGAGGTGGGAGGAACGAAGCTGGAAGAGCGAGAGCTGGGCAGCATGGGGACTCCACAAGGCTCAGTAATCTCCCCGTTCCTGTTCAACCTCGTTATGATAGAGGTGGCCAGGAACCTGGAGACACTCGATCCCAAAATCCGACACTGCCTGTACGCCGACGATATCACCATTTGGGCAACGGGTGGCAGTGACGGCGACATAGAAGCAGGCCTGCAAGCTGCGGTGGATGCCGTGGAGTCCGCGCTCTCGGGCAGGGGACTGCGATGCTCGCCGGAAAAATCACAACTGCTCATCCTACCACCGCCAGGACGGCACAGGAAGAGCGCAAGCCAAGAAGCGGCTCGTCACATCGTCGTACGCACTAGCGACGGGGAACCGATCCCACACGTCCCGGGGCTCCGAGTCCTGGGTATGTTCGTGGGCGGCACCCAAACCATGGTACGGCAGTGAAGAACATCGTCACCAAGACGGGCATCGCGGCACGTCTCGTAAAGCGGATTTCGTCTCGCTCGCGAGGCATGAGAGAAGGAAGCCTCCTGCGTCTGCTGCAGGCTTTCGTCATTAGCCATGCGGCATACGCGGGGGCTTTCCATCTGTGGACCAACGCGGAAATACAGAAAATCGACGCGGCAGCCCGCAAAGCCTACGTGGGGGCCCTCGGGCTCCTACAAGGAACCAAGACGTCGGCCTTGCTTTCCCTGGGAGTACATAACACGCTCTTGGAGATCAGCGAGGCCCAACGCGCATCGCAGCTGAGCCGCCTGGGCAGCACGTCAGCGGGCAGAAGACTGCTAGACAGAGCCGGGCTACTACCTCCCGGCGAATCGACGGACGACCAGGACGATCTCGTGCCCCTGGTCGACGAGGTGGTCCGAAAAACAGTCGTCTACCCGCTACCAAAGAACACCGATCGAGAACGGGACGGCGACCGACGGGCGGCGCGCGCGCTAGCGCTCGCTCGTCAACATCGAGAGGACGAAGGTGCCGTCTTCGTGGATGCCGCGAGGTAGCCGGGGATGAGCGGCGCCTTCGTGACGGTGGCAGTCGAGCAACCACCGGGGAACTCCTAATGGCGAGCACCGTGCGTGCCCGAACGGCCGGCCAGGCGAAGGAGATGGCGATCGCCTCGGCCATGAGCCTGCCGGGCACGCGCACGGTGCTAAGCGACTCCAAGTCGGCGATCAGGAACTTCGCCCGAGGAATAGTCTGGCGGGGCACCGAGCGGCTAGTAAGATCCTCAGAGGTCTCGCGGGCTGCTCGGGAGACCGTACCCAGACTCATCACTCTCAAGTGTTTCCGGGCCACGCGGGCAGGGAGCTAACACCGAACATCGTGAACCGCAACGAGGAGGCGGACGCTGCGGCCCGTGGTCTCACCACGCGCCGGGTCACGGCCGATCGCCACCTCGGGGCATGCGGGGAAGATCAAGACTTCGCGGAGCCCCTCACCGACTACGGCACCGCGAAACCAGAAGAACCTTCCCGCCTCCTCACCAAGAACTGTCTTGAGCGGAGGCGGTGAGGCTTCGACAACTGCAGTTGGAGAGTGTGCTGATGCCGACCCTGGTCCGGCACATGTGCCCGGACCTTTAGAGGACACTACGTGTAGTGTGTGCAAGCGAGAACCGGCCACCCTCCAGCACATCATGTGGGGGGGTGCGAAAGTGTGGTGCGCGCTGGGGATGTGCACTCCTCGAGAGACACGTAACCCGAGGAAGTGCGCGTGTGTGTGTGTTCTAGTGAACTCAAACATCAACGGAAGGCCATCCAGCGGCTCGAAGAAGCCCTGGCGAAGCAGCGGAGAAAGGGACCCGACGCCCCGACCGCCAACGGCAGAGATGCCAGAGGCAGTGATGGGAGCGGAGGGATCCGAGTATCAGCAGCCTAGCCGGGGCACAAATCTTCCAGATCTAGGCCTAAGACTAATGGACCATTACCATAGTCTATAGATAGGGTGTATCCGCGCCCTGCGTGCCCGGGGACCTCCCGCACGCCGGATGTTTTCTATAAAGTCTTTTCTCTCTCTCTCTCCAACTCAACTGTATTACAGCACGGTAAGTTCAATATTAGCAGGGAAGTTTCTTGCTAAGCACTACTTCGGCAGCATGTCTATTTTGTTACAGCGCTCTTGTTGTGCCAATGGTTTAAGCGCCTTGCCCGACATCACAATCTCCTTGTGCAAAGGGACTAAGGTCTCCAGGCGAATACTGTAGTGTCAGAAGCCACCAAAGGAAACGCACTTAGAGCGTAGTTGCGAGCTCTGTCCTGTTGCAAACGCCCGATGGACTGTAATCATGGCGGAATAAAACGTCGCTTTTCACACTTGCTTGTACACATCCCGTATAAGAATTAATCACGCGGGTTTTTTTAGGTGCGTCTGCTAGAAAATTATGAAACCGATAGTGACATTTCCACACTGTACAGGTGAAAAACACAGAAACAAGTTGAAGAATAACCAGTAAAAAATAAAAGAACCTTTTTCTACAGAAACAAGTGTCCATGCGATTATAGTCTCCGCGAAAGCAAAAGCTACCAATATATAAACGCCACGAGCGCAAAACAAAACCACAAAAACTTCTGCCAAAATCATGGCGTCGTCACCAATATGAAAACGCTAAAGATTGGACCGAAGAAACCATGTTCGTTTTTTCTTCGCTGAGTGCTACGGAAGTGTTTGGTATACGTTATTGTAGAGCATTCTACTGCAATTATTGGTAACGTTTACATTTTACAAAAGTTGTCCATTTGTTTCACGCCACAAACCACGCTTAGCCTACACGCGCAGCGCTAAAGGTGAACTTTTTTGGTGGGAGTGACTGAACGTGCCTGTGAAGTAGCGAGATGCGACCGATCACGAGGATTACCAGTGACAGTTGTGCAGACGCAATATGCAGAGGGCGTGCGAGAGCTGGGCCCAAAGAGCAAGTTAGCAAAGTGTCGTTTGACGCAACGCGTTTGGCGTACGCTAAGATGAGGGTGCTAGTCATCTATAAAAGGTTCGCTTTTAAATTGAGTGGAATTGCTTGAGAGGAAGCCCTCAGTTAACCGATGAGCGGGAGGAATCAGTAGGCCTGTCTAACACAACGCGGTGTTTAGCTATCTCGGAGGAGGGTCTACCCAGTCTGATGGATCGCTAAGTGCACCCTTTTAAAACAACCTGATCCTGCGCGATCCTTGTCGTCAGGCACGTGGTGCATTCCCCTTGGTTTTAGTTTTCGGCTTCGCCAAGAAAAACAAAAAGAGACGTAACGCTTGAACTGTGCGCCTCCAGTTTTCAAATTATTTTGCCGTCCTGTCGTTGTGATTCAAACAGCGCAGGAAGAAGTCTATTCCTTTTGTAGTATGTGGCCCTTTGACGCCGTCGGGACATGCGCTTTTTAATTGCTTTTGTAAAGTTAATCAAGCGTGTCTTTTCAACGAAGAAGCGCTCACCGTCTCGGCACGTGCTTACAGATCACCATTATTATGCCGAACGTTTCCTTTTCTCGGAATAGGGATAACGTATAGGATTCATGACAGCAGCTTTTTTTCGTCAAAACACGAAAATAAACCGTCGTTTACTGGCAGGCGTCAAGTAGCCTACCGTAGTTACAGACAGACAGACACACAGACACACAGACAGACCGACACACAGACAAACAGACAGACAGACAGACAGACAGACAGACAGACAGACAGACGGACAGACAAAGAGCGAGGCAAACTTTTGCATTCCTGTATTTGAAAAACGACATCGAAAATAGTTCCATGCAACAGGCTGTGTCAGAAATAGAGTTAAAGTATCATATACTTGCTCAAGGTCAACATCGTAGTTGAATGTTCCTAATCTTGGGAAATATTCCTTATGTGTTGTTTCAACCGCTAATGTATGACCGCAGCAAGCTGCAAGTAATAACGCAGCCCACATCATGGCTACTGGAGATATCCGCTCGAAGTCACAGAGCTTTATATTAGGCGCGGAAAGCCAGTTGTTTGGTCTCCTTTGTTTGACAATGCAACACCCACTTTTTGACGTTGAACGGAACGAGAAATGGATTAGCCTTGTGCTGAATTTTCTCGCTGCACACGACAAAACATTTAGAGAGTCATGTTTTGACCTCGGAAACTTGCCGACATTCTTTTTTCGGCGCAAAAGTCACACTTTATCCTCCCCAGAAACGTGAACAAGTGTCTGTAGTAATATGTAAAACAAACCCCGGTGAACGAATTGTAAGCACAACGCATGCTCACAAGCCATGGAATAAATATTGGGGGTCCATATTATGTCTAAACAATCATGATGTCACGTACAACACATTGCCATTAATACCAGTAAACGTACGTTGCAACTTCCGCAGCGTCTTTTTTGTAAAACTTCTCCGTCAACAAACAATAGTGCATTGTAAACTACTTAATTAGTAAGAATACCTAAAGCGAGTACTGCCAAATAATTCGGTAATGTGAAATAATTCAGAAACTCTCCGCGTACATCATTCTTTCAAGCTGCAATGCTACAGCAAGAGTAATTACAATGTCTAGTGTCGGCCTGTCACCGATACCGACTAGTAAAATCTTTTTCCTCAGCCTAATATGCAAGCTGTAGCTTTGTGATGTACTACGCGATAAATAAACGTTTCCCCTCTTAACTCTTCCGTCGCAATTATCGCAATATATGTTTTCATACGTGTTCTTAAACAAGGAAACCTTCATTCATTTATTTATAACACCTACATAAAAAGAGTAAACGCAGATTTTCGAAACCGTTGTACCGATTTCAAATATTCCCATGTTTCACGTCGTCTCAGGTAAAGTTTTATATTCATGACAATTTATTTTTTTATAACAGACTGGTTTCCCTTTTGTGTTCGTATGGTGTACCCACTCTCCGCTGCAATTTCCCGTGAAGCAAAGGGTAAAGGAATAAATAAATATATGGCGCGCCGATACAGGGCAGAATAAGCGCCGACGAGAATATATAAAACAATATTTAAACAACCAATTGTCTCACCGAAGTGAAGAGGCAGTAGGGGCTTCCCTTATGCTGCTAACATTAACAAACCAAAGATGACGCAGTTGTCTTGAAGGAAAACCAGTTTATTGGAGCGAACGTCTTTCCACCAAGCTATTCAAAAAACACACAGGTGGCGAAGTAGCAGTCAACAAAGTGACGGGCGCAAGCGAGTGTCGGCGCATCGAACGCCACAACGTCTGCTCGGCAGGCATTTAACTATCGGCGTAGGGGTTTCTCGGACCCTCGAATTAAATCGAAAACAGTGTAGATCAAAAAAGACTATTACAGTCGAACACGGATATATCGAACTCGAAGGGGATCGCGAATTAGTTCGATATATAAAAAATTCGATATAAAAAAATAAAGGCCCCGAGACCTTACCTGTGGCGGACGATCACCTACAATCGCCGCATTCGAGAATGACAACTAATTCCGCACACACGATGCAACAGAATGTTTTATTTCCGTGAAAAAAAAATAGCTTATCTTGGCCTGCTTCTTCGTCTTCGAAATGAAGTTGAAGACGCTGGCCTCGATCTTATCGAGGCTGTCCAGGTGCGACAGCCCGGTTCCCTCCATGTCGCCACAACAACGGCGAACCAAGCCGAATGCTGCCTCCACTTAGGCGGCGGAGTACGCGAGTGTAGCCTCCGCATCGTTCGGACGATCTTCGTCATCTCTTGAGCTGTCGGCCTGGGCATCCTGGGTCCCTGCGACCTCAGCTGCAATGTCTTCGTCAGCGAGGCTCGCAACAGCCTGAACATTGCAGTCCACTGCCACGAAATCGTCCGCAGACACTTCGGGTGGAACGGCAGCCGGGAAGAGTGTCGACAACTCGCGAAACGCGTCGTCTATGCGGTCTTCGTCGCCGTCTTCACCGGTTTCCGCAAGTTCCGCCATCCCGAAGCCTGCCTTCCGGAAGCAGTTGGCCACTGTGTCCGTCTTCACGTCTGGCCAGGCACCCGTCAGCATTTGAATGGCACCAAGCAGGTCAACCTTCAGCTCGGTGCCCATGCGGAGGTTGACCAGCAGCCTATCAAGGATGCGCCTCCTGTAGCCCACCTTGAAAGACTTGATGATGTCCTGGTCGAGCGGTTGCATCTTCGCTGTCGTGTTGGCCGGCAGAAACTTCCGCCCGATGTTTTTGAGCTCGCAAGTGGTCTGGTGGGCCGAGCAGTTGTCCACAAGAAGGCAAGCGCGACGCCCCGACTTGCCCAGCTAGACGTCCGACGCTGATAAAAACTCACAAAACATCAACAACAAAAAAGAATCAAAAGGCGAAAGGAGGAGGCCGCCGGCGCCCAACAGCGCAGTCCGAGCCTCCGAGCCCTCACGTTTTTCAAGCGTTTCGGGTGTCGGCGGAGGCGCTGTGCCGCGTAGGCGGCGAAGGTCACGGGGCGCAGCGAGTGCCGAAGCGCACCTTCCAGCTCGCGCGGCGTTCGATATATCCAATGGCGGGTAAAAATACCGTTCGATATAACCGTGCGAATTTCTATACTTTTACAAAGGATTTTCAAGGGGATAAATTAGGAGTTCGATATAGCCGAAAATTCGATATATCCGTGTTCGACTGTATACGATAGTGACATTAGGGCGGAACATGCTCCCTATCAAACGAGATATATCCTTGCGGTATAAGAAAAAAGGAATGCCACATGCCATTCACGTGACACACAGATAGCCCAACCCAGCGCAGCCGGGCGTTGAGAACGAAATAAACAAATCCAATGTATGGTTCGCGGCATTACGCCCTGTAAGAGTATCGACCCGATGGTGCAATGAAAACGACCGCCCGAACAAACGAACAAAAAGTTTGTCATCGTGCGTAATAAGGTCATAGGCAAACCGCGTGGACGTCTTCGGGCCGCATGCGTCATCTTGATTTTCCAGAATCACCACTGAGCATCACCTCGTAATTTTGCCAACACGTTGTAGAATCCTCTAGGGTCCGAAATACCATCGCACTCAGTTCGCGTCGTCGGATGGCAGGCCAAATCCAAACACGATCCACTGGGTGGTACTCGGCGTCACGGCGTAGGAGGTTGTAGTGTCCGGCATCCACCAGCTGCTGGTCCGTTGGGCGAACTCGAGCAAGCTGGCGGGCCTGCTCCGCACGTTGAAGGTATGCTTGGGTGTCAGCGTTGAGGCCGTCGTCTATGTGCGGAAGCAAGGCGCCAAGCATCGTAGTCGGCCGTCTTCCGTAGGCAAGCTCGAACGGTGTCATATGCGTAGTTTCCTGGGTAGCCGTGTTGTACACAAATATCACATACCGCATTACTCCGTCCCAAGTCTTATGGTCAACGAAGACGGTACCCGCGATCAATAGCGTACGGACCACAAATGCAGCAATTAAGGGTGATTTTTCTTCCGGGGGCCGCCCAGGGTACTATGTGCGATATTTTACATTTCTTCAGTAACTATACATCTCATATGCACACGGAAGTTCGTCGGTATTCTCCCAGAAGAGAAATAAACTAACATTGTAATTTTTATGGTCCGTTAATTTTTGATCGAGGCTGTACATACCATATTCGTGGTAGTCTTCTTCATACGTTTTGATAGTCCGTTCGTTTCATGGTGGAATGCCGTCATTCTTCGGTGATCCGTGTTGCTGTAGGGTAAGATTCCTTGCATAAGCTCTGCAGTAAAAGCCGTTCCGCGGTCCATTATTAGGACTCTACGGACTCCATGTCACAGCACAAGTTGGTTTATAAAGAATTTGGCGACTTCTTGTGCAGCCAACCTCGGAAGTGACGGAATCTGCGTAGCGCGTCATGTAGTCTGTCCGCAACGACAATCCACTTATTCTCGGATCGTGATGTAGGGAACGGTCCCAGAATATCCATTCCAATTGTTGGTGGAGCTGCAGCTGGATGGCGATCGGCGGCAGATGTTCGGCGGGCCTCGTAGGCGGCGGTTTTCATCGCAGGCAGTCACGGCAGCTCCGGACAAAGTGGGACACAACGGTTGTAAATGGGGGACAGTAGTACGTGGGCTTGATTTTTCCAATAGTGCGTGCTGTACCGAGATGTTCGGAAGGCGGGTCGTCGTGGCCCGCTTCAAAGTTTACTCATGGAGGTCGGCGGGGATGACAAGAAGATTAATCGTTCTCGTTCCTGGGTTGCCATTTTTTTCATGGGGACGGAGTTTTTAGGCTGAATGCTGGTAATATGTGTTTGAAGGCCCGAGGCACGGCGAGGTTGCTTCCTTTGAACCATTCGATCATAACGCGTAACTTGGGGTCGGCGCGTTGCTGGGCGACTAGGTCGGTTTCCTTCCCGACATCAAAGAACGCGCTGTCTTCATCTATGCCTTTTCGTGGTGGGTCGACGGCGGTGCAAGACAGGCCGTCGCCGATTTATAGGAGATTGTCACAGTGAATTTTTGCAGAAGCAAGCTCGGCCGTAAAAACGCCCACAGGGATTCATTAAATTGGCCAGACAACACTGCACATGGTGGCCTATCAAAAACTTCAGTGGTCTACAATACACGCATGGGCGAAGTTTTGAAGTGTCCCATTAATTTTTAAGCACTCTTTCTCGGAGCCTAGGTAGGTTTTCTCTTCCTTCGACAGACCAGGGCTGGTATGGGCGACTACGTTTTTGCAACTGCTTTGCCTTTTGGACGAGGACGGCGCCCAAGCCTATATCACTGGCATCCGTGTGCGTTTCCGTTTCGGCTTTTTTGTCGATATGAGAGAGCACGAGCGGGTTTTGCAGGCGTTGTTGCAGCTAGCAGAACAATATGTCTCGGGCGTTTTCTCAGCTGAAAGGGGGGCTATCTTTCGTTAACTGCGTGAGTGGCTCTGCAATGCGTGCGACGTTTGCGAAGATACACCAGAAGTACGCGCACAGTCTGAGAAATCGACGCACACCTTTCTTGTATTTCGGTCTTGGGGAGTTTGCTATGGCTGAAGTTTTCGCCAAGTCATGCAGTACTCAAGAGGCCTGTACAGCGTGGCCCTAAAACCTGAGTTGCTAGTACGCGAAACTGCACTTTTAGGTTTAACCTTTAACCTCGATGTACGAATATCCTCGTGTACACACTCCAACCTTGAAAGGTGTTCGTCGACAGTCCAGCAAATACCAGAACGACGTTGAGGTATACCAGGCAGATGTGCTTCACTTCAGGCCAGCTAGCACGGTGTCCATGACACTTTAAAAGGTTGCTGGTGCCGTGTCACAACCCAAACGGCATCACCTTGAACTCGTATAGGCCGTCCGGGGTTATGAATGCGGTCTTCTCTTGGTCTCTCTCGTAGGCCTGTATTGGCCAGTAGGCTGTGCTGATATCCATCGGTGACAAGTACTTCGAGTGGCAGAGGTGATCGATGGAGTTGTCGATTCGTCACGAAGGTACGCGTGCTTTTTGGTGATTTTGTTCACTCGCTGGTTGTCAATGCAGAACCTTAGTGTTCCGTCGTTTTTCCTCTCTTTGTACGACTGGCGCTGCCCAGGAGCTTTTCGGTGGCTGAACAATATCGTCGCTGAGCATGTCTTCGACTTTCATCCGGATCACTCCCCGCTCGTATAAAGACACGCGGTACGAAAATTGTGGGGTAGCTCCGGCTCCATCTTCGGCTATTATGCGGTTCTTTGCTAGAGGGGTCTCAGTTAATTTTAAGTTCAACAAAAAACGCTGGCTGTAACGACGCAGGAAAGCCAATAATGTTTTTCTGTTTTAGTTCCAGTAGCGCCGGTCTCATGTCTAAGGGATGCGGAATATTCAAGGCATCATTGGGTGCGCGTTCAAAGTCGGCGATCGCAATCACGTCACTTGCATCGTACGTTTCCTCGAGTAACGCAATTGCAGCACCATTGTTTAAGTAGTGGTACTATATGCTAAAATTACTGACCAAATCGTTGAATTGCATTGCGCAAACTGCGCAATGTGTCTCCGAGGAGACACCACTGTCGAGAAGTAAAGTTTGGTCATTTTATACGATAGCGTCCATGTGAGAAACAGGATCTTCACAGTAGATAGTGATGATCAAGCTTGCGCGAGTGGCAGGTTGAAATGATCATCGGCAATAGTTACAACAGCAAGGTGCTTGTAGTTCCACCCGCCGCGGTGGCTCAGTGGCTAAGGCGTTGCGCTGCTGAGCATGAAGTCGCGGGTTCGTTTCCCGGTCGCGGCGGCCGCTTTTCTGATGGAGGCGAAAAGCAAAAACGTCCGTGTGTACGAGATTTCGGCGCACGTTAAAGATCCCCAGGTGGTCAAAATTAATCCGGAGCCCTCCACTACGGCGCGCCTCATCGCCTGCGTTGCGTCGGCGCGTTAAACCCTACAATCAATCAATCAATGCTTGTAGTTCCGTTCTGGCGTCATAGACTGATCGTAGAAACAAGTTATCGATTCTGTCGGCTGATCAATTATTGCACTGCTGTCCGTCAAAAAGTCCATCTACAGAATTACGTCAAGGGAGCAGTTAGGCAAAATGACTAATGCAGCGGGATACGTGGTGTCGTCTATAGTAAAGCGCGATGTGCATGTTCCACTTGGCGTTACGAGGTGGCCCCCGGCTGGGCATATGTACCTACAGTCCCACCTGGTCGTAACCTTCTTCAGTTTAAACGCGAATGGTCCGATCATTACCGAGTACACGGCTCCCGTGTCTTCCAGAGCGACTACATCAAAGCCGTCGATTCAGAACTGGACTTCGGACGCCAACTTCATCGGTATTTAGGAGCGTCGGGGCGTTGTATCTCGGCTTGTGTGGTTGGTTGGTTGGTTGGCACCAAACATTATTCGTGCATACCACTCTGGGGGATTGGCCAAGTCAGATTGGGTAAACTGGTTAGAATTCAAACTAAGAAAAATTGAGCTGTGGAGAATGTGAGGGAAGTAATGTTAACAATTTTGAGAACCAAATAAAAACTATAACATGAAGAAGAAAAAACCGATACTACACGCACCAGAAAAAGAATGTACGAGTTGTGTTTTAACCGGGTTGGCGACCTCATTGTGAAATAAAAGCGTGAAGGGCTCGACAAACATCCCCGTTGCAGAAACCTAAACCCGATGTCCCAAATGACAGTAAATTCGCCACCGACAAGGAAAGACCCCGGCGCCGGAGGGGAACCCCCAGGAATCAATTTCGAAGAGAGGAGAACAACCGGCAAGAGAGAAGGAAATGTTCCATTGTCTCCTGCTCTTCACAAAATTCGCATTGGGCCATAGGCGCTATGCGTGAGCGGTTAATTTACAAATTCAGATTCGGCACTCGGCAGCGAAAGCTGGTCAATGTGACCTCGCACAATCGCGAATGCATAACGTCACTCTTCCACGAATACAGGAGATGCTCAATTTCGGGGCAGCCGGAAATACTGCCTTGGGGAAGGCTGTCCAGCGAGCTATATCTGCGAAACCGGGATGCAACAACTTGGGCTATGGGGGGCACAGCATCCACCAGTGGCCCATTCAATGCCACACCTTCCAGATAATCCGCGGTTTCATTAAAGTGGATACCCCTGTGTCCTGGAACGCAGACCAGGCGGAATTCTTGTACATAGGGTGGTGGAGCATCCAGAGCGTTCGGCGTAGAGGGGTAAAGCTTGGAGTATATAGGGTGGAGCAGACTGAAAGCGAGTTCATCACAATAATCACTTTCGAATTGTCTTCATTGAGCTTTCTAATAGCAAGAGCAATCGCTGAAAATCCTGCCAATATTGTTGTTGTACAATTGGGTAGCCGCTAATAAAAGGCCCAGTCAAGTACAGGTGAAAAGATAACAATACGAGACTTTCTTTCCTGAACAGACCCATCTGAGGCCACAACCACATGGGTGGAAAGCTTCACTAAATTGTTGATTAGAAGACCAGATATAGTCTTCTCCCGCAAACGTTTGGAATTGGAGAGGAGAATATTTTCAAAATGGATTTCCACCATCACATTTCGATCTCCAAAGGAAGGAATCGAGAGAATGTTGACCTTCAATTTGACTTGTAGAGACCGTACAAATACCACCTGCGGGCGTTTGTACCTGGGCCATGGCTGAGCGAAAAAAGACGATGGGGATTAACGAAGACCAGTTGCGACCTTGAAATAGGCAATTCTATTACACAAAGGTATGCCTCTACTGTCAACACTTTGAATCAGGGAATCAGGGAAAGATTGCGAGGCTCCCCAGTACAATACCAGAATAGGGACGTACTTCGGTAAACCAAAAGAAAAGCGCAAAGCTTTTCATTCGAGTGTAATTATTGGACGTAACTTATAAAACTGATATCATGAAAAAAAGGTTGGAGCGTAATTCTAGAAGATGTCGAATGTTCAGGCGGTAAAGCATGAGGAGAACGTCTCTACGCATACCCGACTTCTTGTTGCAAAATCTTTTTAACAGTGAAACCGCCCTCCCCGTTTTGGCCGGAGTATAATCAATATGAGGACGCCAATTAGATAATGCTCTCA